>CAIGRL010008607.1:0-16134 GCA_903798325.1 Fraxinus xanthoxyloides | reverse complement strand
CGAATCAAACACACCCTAACTGAACTTAAAGAAATGTGACTGATTCTAGTTTGTGTCATATACGAAATCATGCATGAATGCAGGTCAATCAACACAGATATCTAAGGTTATACTTATTTTTTATACACAATGCTGGATAAGAGTGTACAGTAAATGATCATCAAATGTCTAAAACCGACGAGTCGTTTTGAGTTATATTAGCAATTACCGGCACATCAAGCCATATGATGCAGTAGTACAAGCCAACCAAATTGAGCAGCACATTGAGCTCTGGTTTGAGAAAGAACATTTGGACATCTTTGAATCCAAATTGCATCGACTTCATGAATTCAATAGCTTTCAAATATTTCCCAACTTCAATTGACTCATAAGCTAAAGCACATTCCACAAACTTCATTACCACAGATGCCTTCTCAGCCATCTCATTGTGCTTGCTTATATACAACTCCCTCCATCTCTACAGCCATCACAAAAAATCCAAACTCTATAATTATAATACACAAAATAAATTCAAGCTATCATCACATATAAGTTTTGATATCTCGTGAAAACATTGAATTTGTTACGTTTGTGACTCAAATTCCATGTGATTTGAAAATTTGTTTTATGAAGAAAGCCTAATAATGTTGGTTTTGAACTCCAGTTTGTTAAGGGACCAAATTTCATCATGGATTGAGAGTTTGATAGAGTTTGATTTGGAAAAGGACTTTGAAATGGATAAGAAAGTGTTTTGGAAGCATTGGGTCTGAAATGGGGCGCCTAGGCGCTGCAACGCAAAAGGGAGCATGGGCTGGGCGCGTTCTACCAGCGCCAGCCCTCGGGCGCCATGGCGTTGAGAAAAAAGGTTTCCTAGTTGATTTTCGTCCTTTTTTTGCGATTTACTTCATTCATAACTCCAAGATTCGGCTCCTATATATACTCCACGAGGTGCAAGCTTTTCATAGATTCAACATAACAATTATATAATTGTTGTATACATTAGAAACTCGAAAGAATTGTTTAAATTTAAATCGAGAGTATCAAATCTTAAAACAATTTTAATTTGTTGGTATAATAAATTCTCCCCTTCTTCCACAAAAAGGTTGTGATACATTATTTTTCATATTGCTCATATTATTTTCGTGTTTAATTAATTGGTCGGATTCTCAACAAGTGGTATTATAATGATTCTGGTATCTGATTACTTTCTAACAGAACTCACCGAGTGTATACCTCTATCAATACAACACCATTTGTCTTATAATTTATATCTCCATATCAATCGCTCAATTTAAGACAAGTAAATATAGCCAAATTCAAGGATTTCAGGTAACTACTTCAAACACAAGAAAATAAATTACAAAAGAGGTCTGATAATCTTATTTATTGCTAAGTTTTCGTCACTCTAAAACTAAACCTAAACCTAAACAAAACATAAAAGCTCAATTACAATATAATAACAATTTATTAACCCAAAGAATAAAAGTTTTTAATGAAATCAAGAAACTAAAAATTCGCAAGCATTAGACAATACCCCCAACTTTTAGAAATAAATGAAGGACCTTTAAATTGGAATCCATTCGTTGATCAAGCTCGAAATTTTGATCTTGAAAAGCAGAAGAATCTTTATCAAAATCGCGTGCAGGCCACCTGTCTTTGCATAGAGCTTCCCACACACAATCCGACCCGCATAGCTCTCTCCAAAACCTGGAGCAACTCCCCAATGAACACACATCAAAAACCTGAAAAAAGATCAATTTTTTTTTTGAACCCACATTCTAAAAAGATTTATAAAACCCAAATTAGGAAAAAAAAAAAAAAAGGGCCAAAAAAAAGGCCAAAAAAAGAGAAAAATATTCATTTTTTTTCTAGGAAGAAAAGGTTTATAATTACTAATTAGTTTAGAGCAGTAAAAAAAATAAAAAATAAAACCTGAAGGGATGAAGCTATTTTGACTGAAATATCATGTGGGAGCGAATTCTGTATACTCTGAGATGGGCTCATTTTTTTGGGTTTTCTTGAGGCTTCAGACGAAGAAAAATTTCTTGGAAATGGAAGGAAGCAGAGGTCAAGTCTGTGTATGTGTCTGATGTTTTCTGTTAGAACACGTCACAAGCACGTCTTGTTCAGAGAGTAAGAACGAAAAGTCGCTTGAAAAAAATAAAAAATAGAAATAAATCATCTACTCAAAGATTCTACGGAAAACCTGATTGTACAAGGGTTTATCGATTGGATTAATTATATTTTTTTTTGTGAAAAATGGTATAAGATCTTCTCAAGTATAAATTTGTAAACGTAGTGATAAACAAGACTACACATGGAGCCAAACTCCCTCGAGTTTTTGAATTCTATTGCAATCTTTTCTTTTATTTTTCCCCCAAAAATGGAAAGTTGAGTAACGCTTATGTGGCAAAGAATTTAATGCGCTTTATGAAAGTTTTACAGGCACAAAAAAAAAAATCGTAATTTAAAGTTTGGACCAAGAATTTGTTAATACTTATAGTTTTATAGGCGAAGAATATATATCTGTGCATGTTACATATGAAGTTGGTAAAAAACTATGCAGGTGAAAAGGGGGATAAAAGAAAACAAGGTAACTGATATATATAATTTTATTTCCTTTTATATTTTCAGGTACAGTTATATTGACTAAAGTTTCAAGCTCATAAAACATCATATTTGGAGCCTACAAAATTCTGAGCTTGATGCCGAAACCTCTCTTTCTAGCTTTTCTGCTTTCTCCTCCTGGCCAGGAGTCGGATTTTGTCTAGCTGGAGGAGCCGAACAGACGGGCAAGACTGATCGAATTTGAACCGCTGGTGCCATGGAACCGGCATGTGATGTGCCCCCGACATTTTTCATGCCATTGAACAGTGGTAGACGTAGAGATGGATAAACTGCATTCCTTGGCGTTGAGGCTGGAGAGGAAATGGCCGATCCTCCTGGAATGAATCTGGTCGAGGACACTTCATCAGCAGTTCTCCTCAACGTGGAATGGGGTGGACGTGCCAGGGGACCTCTAGTTGGGCTCATAGAACTAGCCATTGCACTGTACGGGTGCCAAACACTAGATGATAAATGTGGCCCAATTTCAAGTGGGAGAGTCTCTCTTGACCTTTTATGAGTAAATTCTGATGATATTTGATTATATTCTTCATTTAGGCTGGCTTCTGGCTGATCGGAGCTTCTGATGTCATGGACGGATATTCCCTTTCCGACTTCACCTTTCTCACGTGGAAACTGTTCCCTTCTGAAGCTGGGAATATCATCGAAGGGTTCACAATAGTCAGGAGCTTCAGTTGGCATTAAGGATATATTAGATGGGGTACTCGCCTTCCACTGAGCAGAGTTGGCCTCATTGATAACCCGTGTTTCTTCACCTTCTTCACCCTGCACATTTTCTTGTATCTCTTCTATAGTAACTTGTGAATTAATCCCAAGTGGACGAGGCAATATATCATTTGAAACATAGAAAACTGGGCTAAATTCTGGTACAAACGAGGTAAGTTCTCGTGCCCCTGCAAAGGAATATAAACTGGTTTCTGGCCTGAATACAGAAGGTGCAAATGGAAAAAATTGGAGTCTCTGCTGCTGAAAAACTTGATGATTCCAACTAGGGTAAATGGCCACTTCAGGCAAGAAATTAGGATACATGAATGTATGCTGCTGCATTTCATAGAACGATAAGCCGGTGTTATATTGAGTCACGTCCCTCCTAATCGCAGAATATTCTTGCCTTACCTGGCACCTCTCTTCATGTGCTGATTTTCTCATCTCAGGTAATTTTAAACGAGCGAGATAACGAGCAACAGTTACTTGTTCTTGCTCATCCTTTCCTCTGAGGCCTGATACAGAAGAGCAAGATTCTTGCTGCGCTGCTGCATGAGAGAATAGTAGTGAGTATATGTAATTCATTCAATTTTCCATAAATGAGTCTTGTAAGAAATAACACGGAGAGAGACAAAAAAAGCTAAGTTGCATATAACACAAGGAACACTCAATAAAATCCATGTATCAAAATAAAAATGCTAATGGTCTCGGTAAGTTGCATGGGCACTGAAGCCATTTTGACACACGGCAAGACCTAATTGGCTCCCTATCTTATAGTTGTAGAAAGGATATCGAAAGAACAAGAACCTGAAGAAAACAAGCGTCTTATCACATCAATAAAGAAAGTTAGCTTCAGTTTCACATAGTTCGCCTAAAAATGTATCAGTCCAGTGAAGATTGGCTGAGGGCAGTTCTAGCACGAATAAGTTGGTAAAAAAGGACACTTGGAAGCTAGTTCAGGGGGAGTAGACAATGGACGACTAAGCTAGCCGGATTGGGTTGGGAAACATGTATAGTTCACATGATTTTGGGGTTAGGGGGCTGGAGGTTGATTAACGACCATGCTTTGACAGGTTGTGGTGGAGTACTCTATGATAGATTCCATCTATTATTTCTTCCTATTCTTGAGGGAGTGATCTGGATTAATATGGGTGGAGATAAAGGTCAAAGCCACCTAAAGCAAATTGACTTATAGATGTCCATTTTTGACAAAAATTCAGGGTGAACTATGCAGTATTTGGTATTTGTTGCCATTTTTTTACATACAGAATGAAACTGGGAGCACTTGATAATACACATACAGTTTTTCAAGGCAAACCAGGCAGCCATTGCAGCACATTTCTGAGCTTGCTTTTTGGTTTTGGCAGGCTCTCCTGCAAAAGTCATTCCATTGAGCTCGACTGTGCAAGTAAATATAGGAGCGTAGGCTGGTCCAGAGCGGACAGTAGTATAAACAGGAAGCTTTAACCCTGCCCTGTGAGCGGTCTCCTGAAGTAAATTTTTGTAAATTCCAGTTTCATCCTGCATTACAGAAGATTGCGAAAAGATGATGAAAGAATTGGTACAATTTTCCAATAAAGAAAATAGGAAGTGTAGTTTTAATTTAATTTTTCAGCAATGCTAAAATGAATTTTAAAATTATGCGACTCAACACTGTAGTCAAAAGATATTGAGGACTCGTCACTTCATCTGGCTTATCCTGCAGAATCCAAGCATTTCCCCCCTTTTCTCTGTGCCGTTGTTTGGGTCCTGTGGTGGGAAGAAGATGAAAGAAATTTGCATTTACTTATAGATGTGCCGATTGCAATGGTCTACTTTGTGAAAATATGGCAAAAATCGTTCCAAATGCAATGCATTAGGAAGACATACGCTGCACGTTTAGTATGCAGTATTATGAACAAGATTTTACCTTCCAATCCAATCCTCCTGAAGACATACGCTGCACGTTTAGTATGCAGTATTATGAACAAGATTTTACCTTCCAATCCAATCCTCCTTGCCAAGCATGCTAACAGAGTTTCAATTTCCAACAAGATAATAAATGATAGACTCTCATTTATATAATGGTTAGTAATTAGTTTATCTGCTTTTGGGAGGTTAAATTATATACCCTGTATAGCACTAGTAAGTGTCAAAAATATACTAGTAATTGATGCTCAAAGAATTGAACTGGTGAATAAATTTCACTTACCAAAATGGAACATTATTTTCAGTTATTGGTGAATTTCAGAAGTAGTCTGTTAATCCATAATTTAAACACAATAAATAATATCGGCAAAGCTTACAAGAAGCACTGTAAATTCATATTTGCCAACGTCTCTGTTGGTTGCAATAGAGTGAATGAACATCTAAAATTCAGTGACATGATCGAATACTATGAAACCTGAGAAAATGACGTACCAAGAGAACAAAAATATTAATTATCACAAGTTTGGGAAATACCAAAACTCTTGCAGTTAGTGCTCTTGATGGGCCTCTTTGTGAAAGCAATCTAAGTGCAACCTCGGCTGCTGCATGTTCTGCTTGTCTCAAATTAGAGCAAAAGCTTGGACTCTCAAAGATTTCACCGTTGAAATTAACCTTTGCCTTAAAACGAGGGGCATGGTCAGGTCCCTCTCTTACACAGGAATAGGATGGAAAGTTGAAACAGCTTCTCTGAGCCAATTCTTGCAGTTGATTCTTATACATCCCGTCTAGGTGAAACTACCATAACGGTCACCTAGTAAAACAACTATCATTCCCAAAAACAAAAAACAGAACTCGAAATGAATCACGTGTGAAAAGTGTAAAATTATCCAAATTAAGGATAAAGAAAAAGGGAATATAGCTCGCATACTAGCATTTTGAAGAACAGACAAAGAAAAAGAAAAGTCGAGTTTCGTACTAAAAAATGCACGATTGATTTACCAAACCAGAAGCCACATAGCATGATCAAACCATGGAAATAAAAGAACTTTTGAGATTAAAATAAAAGAACCTACAGGACAATGGCAACGCAAACATAACCATACAAATTCATCTACTTCTTGTCAGCCACTGAGGTTGGAAAAACTCAGTGACTCCACCCCTTGCAGTATAGCTAAGACACCCATTCTCGATTGACAAGCTTAAAATGTTACTACGACAAGAGCCGAAACACTTGCAAGTAATGAAGAGAGAATTAAGAATTTAAGAGAACCATATTCCTTTGATTAAAACTCTCCAGTATGGTTATGCACACCCAAATTCTCACTTGACCCTCACACAAATTTACCCTCATTTCTTGGTACTTCCAAGCAACGTGCCATTACACCAAGATTTTTCAAAGCAATTTTTCAAAGTGAAATGCACAAGAAATCTAATGATCTAACATCAAGGCGAAAAAGGAAGAGAAATATTGGAGAACATCATAACCACCAGTAGATATCAAGTTTGGATAATATCAAACAAGACATTAATCAATATCAATCCAAGTCTTTAATCAAGCATAGCTTGCAGCTGCATTAACCAACTACCAAAAATTAATTGTCTGGGGATTATTGAACAGACACAGTATTAACTGCATTTATTTAATCAACGTTATTTAGAGAACCATCTTCCGTTTTAATTATTCAAAATCCTAGCTCCATCGACACCGTTGATTATTCCATTACATGCCAACTCATTCAGGATCACAGAACCCGAGGTCCTCTATATCAAATATCAACTTCAAATCCAAATCCATCGCCAAAGACCGAATCATTACTTAAAAAGAGAAAAAGAAAAAAGAAAAACAGTTATAGTTCAGTACAATAAAACCCACAAATTAATGAGACATGTATTCATCCATTTGATCATAAAAATTAGAGAAAAAGCTGATTCAACAACACCCTTTTGTTCAAAATTACATAATCAGAGCCGTACGCCAAAAGAAAAGGGAAAAGTCTGACCTTTAATGGTAAAGAGTGAATATTTTAATTAAGTTATGGGTGAGTGGCCGGGAAATGACGTCATGTTGGACGAAAAACTTGAATTTCTTGCGAAGGACAGGTGGGGCGTGGGATCTGTGAAAGGAGAGTAATTTACTAAAAGGATCTGTTCAACAAACTGGATTTTTCAGAGACTTTTTTTTGCTAATGAATGAATGAATTTATGCTATGCATATGTATTTTGCTGGCCTCTTTCATTGCGGCACTGCCACTGTGGGGGGTGGGGGAAAAGAGGAGTTAAATGTCATTATTCACTGAATTTATTCATTCATTGCGTTTTCAACTTTGGAATACTTTCGAATTATTGCTAGACTTTAACAAGATATACTTCAATCACTTGCTCATCATATTTTTATTAAACTTTTAAATGCTTTCAAATATCGAACTTTAATACGTTCCACTCAGTTACTCACTCGCCATATTTCAATAGCCATTAAATTTATACCTCTATTAAGCTTTTATTTACTTAACTTTAAAAAATACTTTCGAATAATTACTGAAATTCATATTTTTCAAACAAAATTAATTTTCTATGGGATTCGATCATATCAAGAAAATAATAAAACAAATATCGACTTAATAACAAGATTCCCAATCTAAGACGAGAATATTAATATTAGTCGAGAAAATATAATTGTATTAGTTGTTAAAAACTATGTTCAAAAGAAAAGAAGAATGCTAGTTTCAAATTGACAAAAAACTTTATTTAGGTCATAATCTTTCTCTTATGTCGATAAAATAAAATAGAGAAATTGTTTCTTCATTTTGATTGAGTCGTAGATTCAAATAAAAAAAAAATGAAAAATTATATCTTAAACATAGTGAAATTTTTAGTCAAACTTAAAAAAATTTAGAAAATAAATTACATGGAATTGAATTGCTTAGAATTCGTTTTACTAGAAATTAGAATTATTGTGCTTGATTGGTATAATTCTTCAACTAAAAAATGTTGAAAGTTTGATATCCGTTTGACTTCGTATTTCATGAAAATTGTCTATTAAAGTGATAATTCTTTTTACATTGGGTCTAGAATTTGTTCCAAATTTCCAATTGTCAAAAAAAAAAAAAAATTACCATACCGAATACCATTCGTTTGGCTTTGTTTTTGCATAGAACTGTCAATAAAAGTGAAATTTTTTTTTACTATTGTGTCTAAAAAATTTTCCAATTGCAAAAAAAATAAAAATAAAATGCTAGAACCATTTTCCTACCACTTTGATGGGAAAACCAATTCCACAAAATCATAGAAAAATGGGAAAACAGTTTCTACAAAAACGTTGGCTATCAAACATGCCAAAAGTGAGAATTGGAATTTCAATTCCATTTTTCATGAAAAATAATGATCAATCAAACATGCCCTAACATTTCTTATATGGAATTGTTTTTATATTGCTCTCAGTTGAGAGTGCGTGACATATAGTTTGGAACATTTGAAGTCCTCGATCTTTAGTGCATGTAGTAATTGAGTTCTAAATTTATTTTTCATAACATTTAAGTCCCCAGTTCTCAACAGTTTACCATCAAGGGTAATTGATGGTAACTAATTAGTGTGGACCGTAAAATTTACAGTCGACTAAATACTGTAAATGTAGCAGAATTCTTGACATAAAATGTTTTTATCCTCCATTGCCTGGTGTTTACATGATTTGTCAACCAACTCACAAGCAACACACGTGTTCACAATTCACACATAACACAACATGCTTAAAAGTAAAAACATTAACCAACTGTCAACTAAAACAAAATATCATCCGTACACAATAGTTCCGATATTTCAAAAAATGAACTGTTAATGATATATTATACCTAATGCCTAACATTACTTGTACAAAAGCAATAAACTCAACACCAAAACATCATAATACAACAATTTTCATTTTTAAGACAAAAAAAATTCATCTAACACATTTGCTGTTGTTGGTGTCCATTTCTAAGACCTCTCGTTATGCCCTGATTCACCATACTTGTCAGCCCCACTCTATTTCCATTGCCATTTTGCAGCCTTTGAAGTGCTTGAGGATAATATTGCATTGCTTGCTTGGCTTGATGATGCCTCTTCAATTGGCTCATTTCTTCGAGCCTTCTTTGGTCTCCCAACTTTTTTGGTGTAGAATGATGGAGTTGGAGGGTTGAGACTTGGATTAGACCATGACTATAGACTTGTAATGGGAAAAGTGAGTGGTGTATAAGTAGTCATAAGGTATGCCTCTTTTTACAAATGTCATCAACACAATCCATAATGATCAGACCTCTAAATACTACTCGATGAATCGCATGACAACAAGGGATCCCAGTTTTTTGCTAGCACTGCGTTTGACTCGAAATTTTTCATTGCCTTACTAATGAGCATATTTTGACCATTCTTATCTAGAATCTTCTCAATTCTAGAGCCAATAGCTGCATTTCATCTATCGTGTGCTTACACAATAAGTCAAAATTCTATACATAAAGGGGCAAGTTAATGGATGTCGATCAAGGCTTTAGTGTGCATATAAGTCAGTTCATTACATAAATCATAATGAAACGATTCTGTTAAACCCTACAACCATTTCCACAAAATGGCAGACTCAATCAAGAAAAATTGTTAAAAAGGCAAAACCTTCCATTTCAAATTATCGAGAAAATGTTTAATGTTTGATTACCTTTTTACATGGTATTAAAAGAACATTTTGACAAAGTCAATAGAAGGGTCCATATGCACGAATTGATGAAAGATTGTAGATGAAAGTGCTATTAATTGAGACGAAATTGGAAGAAACTAGAAAGCTTGAGGACTTATAGTGTAATTAACCCTATTAGAAAAGTCAATTTTTGATTGACAAAACAATTATATTTTTATTTTCAATCAAAATTAAAATATGGATTGTGCCACATGAACATAGGGGAGCAAATAAGGACACCCACCGATACTGCCTCCAATAGGGGGTGTTGGGTGTCCATTATGGACACCCTTATGTGCTCCCCTATGAACACTTAGCATTTTCCTTAAAATATATCATTTTTACCATTTCAATATATCATCCTAAGGAGTCATGCTATCTGTACACATAGAGGTTGACATAATTGAAACAATTTAACTCTTATTTTTCAAATTCATTTTTTCCCTCACTATTTTCTCTCTCACAAGTGTTTAATTCCATTCCGTGCAATATGTTAATAGACAAATTGACAGTTTTCGTTGACTACAGATGCAAGTGCCACAAAATTCAACTCAAAAATTAAGATGACACGATTAACATAATAAAACTCTGACCAGAAATGAGAAATTTTTATTTTTTGGCCTTTATTTATTTACATGGTCCCACTTCCATGTGAGTATTTGCCAATCAAACGTGACATCTTCTCTAGGCAAAGAAATTGAATTGATTTTAAATTCAAGTTTCTTTAATTGTCCTTTACTAAAAAGTTCAGACACATCAGGCCGTAATAGTGAAAATGAGCCAAGCTAATATAAATATCAAATACAAGAGGCGTCTATAAAGTTTAATAAATAAATGAAAAAACGGTGATAAGTTGATAGAATTTGTGAATAACTTGAAATGTATTATGAACACGAGCCAAATATAGGCTTCACGTTAGTTTGATTTTGATTATTTGAAAAAATGTTATTTTAATGAATGTTCTGTTCAAAAGTAAAAAAAGTTATAAGAAAATATGAATCATAATTCCTTTTGAAGAATGTGTTCCTAAAAATAAACGTGTGAAGAGCAACAAGAAAGAAATCAGAACCAAATGAGGCGAAAACATAGGACCTATTTTCTTGGTTGTTTGATCTTACAGCTATATAAAGCATATCAACTCCTGTTTGGCCCAATTAGTTGCTATTTTAGAGTGTGTTTGGTAGAGATTAAAATTGGATTAAAATTGAAAAACTAGTTGTTATTGTTGATTTTAATTAGACAAGTGAGACCCAATAACGGCTATATTTTCAATTTTAATTGAATTTTGAGCTCTCCCAAACATGCTCTTAATTTTTTGAAATATTATTTTTTAAAGAATGTGTGATTAAAAAAAATCGAATTTACGTATAATATTATTTTATTGAAAAATTTATGATTGATAATATTATTTAATCGAATGTATGATTGATAAGACAAAAGGCTAAAATGAATTATAGTTTATACCGGTAAATGGGCCAAATATCAACCAGTCACTTGGATTCGACCTTGATAGAGCCATTCACCATCTCACTAAAAACTACCTGGGACACATTCTAACTGGACGTGGCTCTTAATTGTTGATATTTCAGAGGTCGCGGATTCGATTCCTGAGGCTTTTGGAAGGCAGACTCTTCTTGGAAGGCGAATGTATCCTGAAAGGCAAGAGTTTTTCGGAACACAATGTGCAACATGTGTTGACTTGCTCGATACTTTGACAGATCAGTGGAAACTGATGCATCCTGACCAGTTTGGAGCACATTCCGCGATTTACTTGATCTGCGTCTTGAGCGCCGAGGCGTGGACCCATTTTTCTTCTAGTTTTATTATGAAATTCAGGTAACTAAATTCCCTTATGCTTTTCCTTTTGAACCCTTTAAATTCAGTAAAGATAGATCTAAATTTGGAACAGTTTTAGCTACCTAGACTGTTGAAACTCCCACAGTTTCATTCAGAAGTAAGAACTCTAAAAGATATTAAGGTCCGTTTGATTGCAAGGGTGAAAATGGGTGGAAAGAAAATGTTTTACGGGGAAAATATTTTCCTAAAAAATGTTTTACAGAGAATTGTAATTAAGCGTATTTGATTGGTATAATTTTCTATGGAAAATGTTAAAAGTTTGGAGTCCGTTTGACTTCATTTTTATAGAAATTGTCCATTAAGTGATAATATTTCCTACTGAGTCTAGAATTTGTTCCAATTGCCAAAAATAAAAAAACAAAAAATAAAAAAAATTGAAAAAAAAATAAACATACCGAATACCATTCGTTTGACTTTATTTTGCATAAAAATTGTTAATAAAAGTGAAAATATTTTTTACCGTTGTGTCTAGAATTTCTTCCAATTGCCAAAAAAATAAAAAAAACTGAAAAATATTTTCCCACCAAAACATCAAGAATTTATTTTTCCTAAATATGTGGAATATTTAGAAAGTTGGAAAACATTTTCCCGAAAAATTTTTGCCAACCAAACATTATAAAAGTTGCCATTAAAAATTTCGTCTATCAATCGGAGCCTTAATGTTTTGGTTGTGGGTTCTACTGGTTATATTGGGACTTCTGTAGTTAATTAGTTAATTGCAAGGATGTAAATACCATTGCAAGGGAAATGAGTGGGATAAGTGGGAAGAATAGTACTGAAGAGACTTTGGGATTGTTGAATGGTGCAAATGTTTGCTTTTCGAATGTTACAACGTTGGAATCTTTGGAGAAAAGTGTCAAAAATCTCGGATTGTCGATTGATGTTGTTGTGTCTTGTCTTGCTAGTAGAAGTGGGAGGGGTGAAAGACTCGTGGAAGATAGATTATGAAAAGCCACGAAAAACAGTCTTGTTGCTGGTAGGATATTTGGGGCTGCACATTTTGTTTTGTTATCTGCCATTTGTGTGCCCTTCTCGAATTTCAACGTGCGAGGTTGGAATTTGAGGCCGAGTTGATGGAAGAAGCTAAACGGGATAATGGATTATCTTATAGTATTGTTAGGCCGACTGCATATTTCAAGAGCTTAGCTGGTCAGGCCGAGCTGGTGATGGACGGAAAACCTCACGTGATGTTTGGGGATGGTAAGTTGTGTGCTTGCAAGCCAATTAGTGAGGCGAACTTGGCTTCGTTTATTGCAGATTGTGTGTTGAGTGAAGATAAGATTAATCAGATTTTGCCAATTGAAGGACCGGTGGCAGCATTGACGACACTGGAGCAAGGTAAAATGTTGTTTAAACATTTAGGAAAATGTAAATTCTGGAAGAAAAAAATAAATTTCCTTTCTAACATCAGAATTACATCAATAAATATGATAACTTGGTATCCTGTCGAGATGGAGTCATTTAACAGTCACATGTCAATGACGTCGTCCACATCTGCAAACGATGTAGACTAAATTAGCCTAGTGTGTGATACAGTGCAGTTTTACTAAGTTCAGTGAGTGATTGGGTGCAACCCAAAGTTAAGTGAGTGAAACGTAACACTTTGTAAAGTTCAATGACTGTTGATGAGACGTGTTTGGGGATGACGTGGCTGATCACTGTCGGTTTGGAGTCATTTAACGGCCAAATGTCAATGCCATCGTCCACGTCTGCAAACGATGTAAACGGAATTAGCCCAGTGAGTGATGGCGTGCAGTTTTACTAAGTTCAATGAGGGATGGTGTGCAACATAAAGTTCAGTGAGTGAAATGTGGCACTTTGTAAAGTTAAGTGACCGTTGAAACAATTAGCTCATCAGTTTTTTATTTACAAACAGAAATATAAAACAAATCCTAACAACTTTTCCTATTTTTCTTACACTTCCCCTCAAGTTGGTGATTAAATGTTGATCAATCCCAACTTGCTAATAAGGACTCAAAGTTACTAAACAATCCTTTTATAAGAATGTGTGCTGTTTGCTGTGATGTTGGAACAAATGGCATGCAAATGATTCCCGCCTCGAGCTTCTCCTTTATGGAGTGTCGATCAATTTCAACATGTTTGGTTCTGTCATGTTGTACAGGATTATGAGCTATACTTATGGCTGCTTTCTTATTGCAAAACAGCTTCATTGGTAAGTTTGTAGGCCTTTGTAATTCTGCTAGAACTCATTGCAGCCATAACAAATACCATTTGCCATGGCTCTAAACTTTGCCTCTGAACTACTCTGAGCTACCACATTTTGCTTTTTGCTCCTACAAGTAATTAGATTACCCCACACATAGGTTCAATATCCTGTTGTTGACCTTCTATTTGTAACAGAACCTGCCCAATTAGCATCTGTGTAGGCTTAAATTTCTCTTTGCATGCTTTTCTGGAAGAACGAGCCTTTCCCTGGTCAACTCTTAAGTATCTCAAAATTCGATAGGTAGCCTCTAGATGTTCCGTCTGGGATGAGTGCATGAATTGACTTACTAGGCTAACATCAAATGCTATGTCGGGACGTGTATGGGATAAGTATATCAGTTTTCCCACTATCTTTTGATATCGTGTAGTATCTACAGCTTCTCCTTTCACATCTACCTGAAACTTTACATTTGGGTCTATTGGTGTGCCTATGGGTTTACACCTGCTCATTCCAGTCTCATCGAGAAGATCCAGAATGTATTTTCTTTGAGTCACTATCCCTTTTTCAACCTTGCAGCCTAGAAAATAGTTGAGAGCTCCTAAATCTTTAATTTCAAATTCAGTGGCCAAACTTTTCTTCAGCCAGTTCATTTCAACCAAATCATTGCCTATTAAGATGATATCATCTACATAAACTATCAAAACAATTGTCTTACCATCATCTAAATGCTTCATGAACATTGTATGATCAGTTTGAGCCTGACTGTAGCCTTGGTTCTTCACGGATTGGGTGAATTTCCCAAACCATGCTCTTGGTGATTGTTTGAGACAGTAGATAGCCTTTTTTAACAGATACTCTTGAGCCAAATCTTTCTCCAAAGACCTGAGGTGAATCCATACAGATCTCTTTCTCTAAATCTCCATTGAGAAAGGCATTCTTGACATCGAATTGTTGTAGAGGCTAATAAAAGGTTCACTGCAATAGATAGCAAAACCTTTACAGAATTTAGTTTTGCCACTGGTGCAAATGTATTAGCATAATTAATGCCGTAAGTTTGAGTGAAGCCCTTCGCCACCAACCGAGCTTTATATCTCTTAAGAGTTCCATCTGACTTGTACTTCACAGTAAACACCCACTTACATCCAACCATTGTCTTTCATCTAGGTAGATCAACCAATTCCCAAGTCCTGTTCTTCTCCAGAGTTTTCATTTCCTCAAAAATTACTTCCTTCCACTCTGGAACCTTTAAGGCATCCTGTACATTCTTTGGAATCTCCACAAGTGAAAGTTGTGAGATAAAAACAAAAAAGGACAGTGACAGATTTTTGTAAGACAAGTAGATAATTTGTGCATGACCTAACACCCTTACGAATAGAAATTGGAATATTCTGATCATTGAATTGTGTTTCATAGGATGGATAAGGTTGGGAAATACCTGGTGAGTTTTGGTTTTGCTGTGGATTGGACTCATGCTATTGTAGAGAACCATCAGACTCAATTTCCTGAACTGGCTTCCTCTTTGAGTAAACTAGTCCAAGGATTTTTTCCATATTTGTGCCTTCTCTTTTTCCAGTAAGATTTTTATATTGTGACGAGATTTCAGTTTGCCTTGAAGATGTTTCAGNACAGATTTTTGTAAGACAAGTAGATAATTTGTGCATGACCTAACACCCTTACGAATAGAAATTGGAATATTCTGATCATTGAATTGTGTTTCATAGGATGGATAAGGTTGGGAAATACCTGGTGAGTTTTGGTTTTGCTGTGGATTGGACTCATGCTATTGTAGAGAACCATCAGACTCAATTTCCTGAACTGGCTTCCTCTTTGAGTAAACTAGTCCAAGGATTTTTTCCATATTTGTGCCTTCTCTTTTTCCAGTAAGATTTTTATATTGTGACGAGATTTCAGTTTGCCTTGAAGATGTTTCAGTGTTTAAAACGCCAGTCTTTTCAATTGGGATAATCTCGGTTTCAGTATTTGCGTTATTCTGATTTATTTTAGTTTGAATTGGAGTTAGATTTGAAATTTGTTCATTTTGAATAAACTTATTTTGAAATAAATTTTCAGCTATAGCCAATTTTGAACAACATCAGACTCTTAAGCATTCAAGTTTTGAAAAAGCGAATCTTCTTGCTTTTTCTCCCCCTAAAGATGAGATTTAAAAATGACCTAGTTAAAAAAAAAAAAAAAA
>CAIGRL010008591.1:0-12308 GCA_903798325.1 Fraxinus xanthoxyloides | reverse complement strand
AAACCGTACCTTCTTCAGGGCAACCATCTTACCAGTTTTCACATCCCGTGCACGGTAAACATTGCTGTAAGTGCCTTGTCCAATCTACACATGTTAAAGACGTGGAAATTATTTTATGACACAATGAATACTGCTGAGAACCACACCTAGTATTTTCATCAATCAGCCAAAACTCGGTATAAACAGATGGCCCTCGTGGTATGTTTGGTTGGGAGGATTGCATGGCATTCGACCTTATCAAGGAAGAAAAAGAAGCTAAAATCCATTCACGTATAGTAGTGGGGACATGCACTCGTGGTACTATTTGACCATACTTATTCTCTCATCCTTATGTCATCAAAACTGAACATACTGAGATCATAACTCTCAAAGGAATCCATACACATATTTTGTACCAATTCACAGTTGACAACAGAATCAAACAGAGGCTAAAACTGTGATTATTTTCAAATATGCCTGCAAGAACTTAAAGTGAAACTTTGTGCCAATGGATGCGTAATAATTTAGATAAAACACAATACACTGGCAACAAGAATTAAAATAATGTAAATGACCTTATCTAATTTCTCAAATGCGTCTGATCTGAGAGGTAGCCATCCCTCAATGGCTTCCCCAGCCACGGCAGACAGCCAAGGCGGCCACCCAGCCGATACATGCTCGCTTTCTGTCAACCTCCCAAATTTAATGCTAAAAACAGGCTTCTTCTGAGAGGCCCCTCGCTTTAAAGCCCTCAAGTTCCCGGAATATTCCACATAACTGCGCCTTTTCTTCTCAGATTGCCCCTCCTTCTCTTCCTCAGATTCCTCCTTAATCTTCTCCAAGGGCAGCCCCAATGCACGCAATGAAGATAAGGAAGGCAGACTTTGACCCAAACCATTTCCTCTGCCCGCTGCAGTTGAGGCTGAGGAGGAGGTATCGAATTTAGGTGATCCAATTGTGGAGTTCTTGGAGCTAACGCAACCCATGACTCTCAATACCCATCAAATGTGTCCTATACCGTAAGGATTAGGATACGACCCAGATGGAAATGGGTCACAGACTGGAGGAGGGGTGGAATCAATATTGAGAAACCCCTACATAAACACCATTAACGTTGTTTTGAAAAAAAAAAAAAATCTACCCAGAAGAAATGAGAGGGTTCCTCAAGAACAGAGCTTTTTGGGGGGAGGCGAAAGAGAAAGAGAGATAGGAGGCATTTGAGTGTTTCTTGTTGCCGAGATATACGGAAGTCAGGGGATTTCAAGGGGGAAAACATTTCCATTTTCGTGGGGTCCGTCAACTGCTTATTTCTCTCTCTACAACAACAAAGGTGAAATGTGACCGTTGGAACTTCAGTTTCAATTTCCGTTGGTTTCTCTCAAACAAAATTGGTGGGGCTTTTATGGTGTTTTCGTTACAAATTATTGGCCAACTGCCCCAACTGCTAGAACCATATTTTGGACATAACTTCGTATTCAAGTTTTTTATAACGTAATTTCAGCCTCAAGAAATATTGCTAGTCTTTATTAAAAAAATCATTTAGATAATAGTAAATCCTTGATTTATTGTTCAGGAGAATTGGATCGACGATATAACCTTACTCGTTGAAAATGAATGAGCCAATCACCATATGAGATCATGAGGACCACTATGAAATTATTTTGCTTTTTTAGTCGAGCGTGATTTTGACGTTCACGTTACTAATATTTGTCATATAGAAACCCTTTTTTAAAAGACTTATTTGACTAAATCCTAAAACAACTCTACTTTATAAAAGATATCCTAATCTTCCCATACTTCAATCCAATAGTACACAAGATGTAACTCATTTCAAACAATTGTACACATTTCCTTGATATCACAGGTGCGAGAAGATCTTCAATACTAGTGTTAATTGCACTAGAAAAGATGTCTTCTCCAATGCAACATGCCACCGCTATGTTTAGCAAGGAAAAAGTAGACATTGTCAAATAGACCATCTAGATGTAGAGACTCTTTTAGACGAGAAAAACTTCAATGGAATGATCCACTTAAATCAGTATACGTCAGATCTTGAGCTACCAAAACAGCTTGAAATGTAAAAAATTATAAACAGACAACTTGAAGAAACAACTAGTTCTCCGTTCATACCCACACTTTCTTTCTTAGTGATTTTGAAGAAGAACTATACTCACGTATTGCAATTGTAGCGAAACGGGAGCTGTGCAATCAAGTTCTTGATTTTCGTACTATTGAATGTACAATAGATCAATCTGTAATTTCCTCCTTTACCAACGGAACAAGTTGAAGGGAAGAGCACAGCCATTGCTAATCCTTCAAAATGCAATAACCAGTCCTAAAAGGTCATTGTTCTCTCCAATTTCAACTAAAGTCGCGTATTTGACATATTCCGTTTAAAACTCTTCTATTTTGTTTGCTTAACCGCACGGTAGAAACTACTATTCGTGGGAACTGTTCTTGTGGGCTTGGAGCGATTCTGTAATATACATTGGGCCCTTGTGCCCAAGCCCAATCTTACCGGCGGATCAAGAATTTCATTGGGCCCACATATATGAAATTAATATCATCGATTTCTTTAAATTTGTAAGAAAAAAATTGGTAATCAAATCGTTTTTCTTAATCTAATAGTTACTCAAATTTCTATTGGTTTAAAAAATGGTCATCTAACGACGAGTTCAAAACTTGTAGGGCCCTCTTTATATAGATTTTACTTTAATTTTTTCCAATCGAATGATCATTTGTAATATCACTATAAACTTTAATGACTAATAGAATAAGAAAAATACTTTAATGACCAATTTTGAAGAATTTCTTATAAATTTCAATGTCAATTGGTGAAATAACATGAAGGGTAGTTCTTGTATAAAATTGATGACTTCCTTTAAATTTTAAATCGAAAGCCAAAATGTGATTTTTGAATTTCCTCATGTACAAGTATTTAATTAAATTGGAAAAAAAAAAAATCAACAGTGAAGAAATTTTATGGAAAGTTTCCTTAATCCTAGACAAACTCTGCTTCTTATTTCCGCTTCTCCTTCCTACTACTCTATATAAATCCCTCATCCCTACCCCTTAACCATCTTAAATTTCCTTTTGATTTTCGTGATCAAAAACTAGAATTCAGGTTTCCAGATTTTTGTGAATTGCTGGAACTCTCAAAAGTTGTTTCTGAATCATGACGTATTTGGTAATAATGCTAGAAGGAAGAGAAATACGCAGGATTCCGATCAAGAAAGAATCCATGGCCATGGCCCGTTCTTGCAGTAAAGAGAATGCAGTTGCTTCATATAATGATGGCGATTTCTCCTTTTCTGAACCCTCCAAGACTTTTTCTCGCGATGGGATAGTTCGAGAAAAGAAGTCTTGGTTGAACTACGAACTATTTGAGAAAGAAGTTCCAAAACTGAAGCACAAGAAATCATCGGTGCAAAAGCGTCACTCCATTAAGGCGAAGACGACAATAGACAAAGAGAAGGTGGAGTGGCTTAAATTTTCAAGGGATTATTCGTTTTTATCATCCGATAATGATAAGTTTCACAGTTCTGGGATAAAACTTAATCCTTGGAAGGTTAAGAATGTTTCAAAATCTTGCGATTCAATGCCGAAGAAGAAATCCGAGGTTTCAAGAAGAGCGGCAGCGACACCAAAACCAAAAATGTTATCCTCTAAACCATGGAGTAAAGAATCAAGGTTCAAGAATTCTGGCAAATCCAATTTGGAAGGTCATGTTCGAAAGAGAAAACAAGTAATCTATGAAGACGACGAGGATGATGACGACGACGACCAAACCATTGATACTCATAAGGAAGATACTCGGAGGGCACCAGGATTGCTACGTAAAAAGATCGTAGAACAAGAAAAGAGGGAGACAAAGAAACGCAAGATGTATTGAGTATCATAATATTCTTGTTTCCTTTTTGTACTAGGCAACATTGTGCTTGTTTAGTTAGCTTATGTAGTTTTTTGTTTTACTGATGTAATTGTAATTGACATTTTTTTCCTGAAATATAGACATGATTTTGTTTTGTTAGCATCAATTTAGATTCCAGCTACATATTTCTTTTGTCAATATCAAGAATGTTTGAAGTAAATATTTAACCTTTTTACGAATTTTGCCCCTGTTTGGCCCACATTAAATTTATCATTCTCATTCACATTCTTCAATAAAATAATATTTTCCATCACACCAATAACCTTTCTTTCTTTTTCAACCACACATTCTCCATCAAATTACTATTTCAAAATACATTCTTCCAAAATAATATCCATTAAAGAATCACCAGAATTTATTGGTTCCAATTCAAATTGTCCATTAGACAATGTTCACCAATTGTATAGTAAAGAATAATCAGAATTTAATCAGTTTCAATTCAAATTGACCATTAGACAATGTTTGATCTGTTCTCCGTTCGATCCTCCCCAAACATGCTATTAGCTCACATAGTTGCCAAACAGAAAAAGGTAGAGGAAAATTAATTATACGCCATTAAAAAAAATTCCACCATTCATAAATACTGCCAGCACTGGCATGGAGTTCAGTCTTAACGTTCTTCATTATTTACGTACGGCCTTTTTTTTCCAGTTTTCGAATTAGGTTCCTCCAGCGTCAAGCATTAGTATGACTTATACAAAAGGCATTTACATGAACAAAAGGTCAACAAAATACTATCACTGTCATTTCATGCAGATTTTCTCCTTTAAGCTACAAGGTCATTGCTATCTGATCTTTGTTCTCATAATCCATTTCTTTATGTAAGGAAGGATTGTTGGCTACCTTCTTCTGTTGTTTGCTGTATCTGCCTGTCGGGATTTCATGATTATGATCGCCTTCGTATTTCGTTATAATAGATTTGGAGTCGGTCGAAGACCTCTCAACATGTTTACAGACATTTGCATTCAGCATGTGTACATTTGTAATAACTCCTGTAGAGAGAATCCAGATGCAATATCGATTATCTTCACCAAGGGAGAACTTATAATCTATCAGTCCAAAATACAAACTAATAGATATTGAAAGTTAAGACGAGTTGGCAGATGGCAAATTTTTTTAATTAGTCTGCGCAAATTCTGAAATCAACTTGTCATTACATCGCATCGTAGAAGTATTCAAAAATTGTATTAACATATCAATATAAATACATTTTTGTAACTCTCATTTCACTATATTTGTTTAAGGGTGCTACATAACATTTACTTGAAATATCAGTTGTGTCATAGTTGCTAGCTAAACAATTTACATGTACGTTAAAAATATCAGTTATATCATAGTTACTAGCATGTACATTTAAAATCAGCCTCACAATCGGAAGTTTACAAATTATAGTAATAATTAAATTTTCAGGGGTAAAAAGTCTAATATTGAACTTTTCATAAAATTCTTGTAAAGTTGAAACAGGGTCCAATAATAAGGATGTCTACCTGAAGAAGCCAAATTTTGGTACCTTATTGTGTGCCAGGACATCTAACGGCAAAGAGTGACGTGTATAGCTTTGGTGCGGTTTTGCTTGATACGTTGACTGGGAGAAGATCTATGGATAAAACCAGACCAAATGGGGGAACATAAATTGGTAATCGGCTGCGGGCAAGGCCATAACTTGGAGAAAGAGGAAGGTTCTACATGCTCATAGACCCCGTCTTGAGGGTCGTTTCTCAATCAAATGTGCACAGAAGTCTGCGCAATTGGCGGCTCTATGTCTCGGCAGTGGATGCAAAAATTCGACCTCTGCTGAGTGAAGTTGTTTGAAGCCCTTGTACCGCTACCTAATTTGAAGGACATGTCCTGTTCCTCCTCCTATTTCCAGGCCATGCACTCGGTAACATGCTGGTGCCATCATAAATACGAGAAATGGAGCTAGAATGCAGGTTGGCTCCCTAAAGAATAGGCAGCCAAGTCGTACCATGCCATAACGTCTACAGGCCTCGCGAAATCATTGTCATGGATTTTTATTTTCTACTTGTACTTGACAACGTTGTTCTTGTTTAGGCCTCCACAGATTTTCGTTATACACCGTAAGTTGACAGTGACAATATTTTTGTGAAATATAGACGACATGATTTTGTTTTATTAACATTGTTTCGAGTCCATTGACAATTTTTTCTCGTCAATATCAACAATAATAAGATAGGAATCTTAGGTAATTTATCTGGTAATGTAAAAGATGCCACGTGAACATTGTTGGCTTCATTACGTTGAAACAGAATATATGAACTGAATATTTAACTATTTTATGAATTTAATAGCTAAAGAATCATTAGAACTTATTGAAACTCCGAGTCAGATTGGCCAATACACAATACATTACTAAAAAACTGGGCAACACCTCCCGGGGTTTCAGAACCGACTTTTTGACCGCATCCGTACATCGAAATTGGTCATTTCCGACCGAAAAACAAGCTTCATCGATGGATTCTCAGTCAGAAGCCCCTTTTTAGTAGTGATATTTGATCTGGTTTCAGTTTCAGGGATTCCTCTCCAAACATGCTATATGGAGCTCTAGGGTGCCTAACAAAGTGAAAATTTGCGACACAGAAAAAAAATAAAAGAAAGAGATAGAATTGCGAACAACTAACAAGCTCATAACATGACAGAAGTGTGCAAAATTATGTCTCTCCTGCAATATTTCATTTCATGGTGTCCAAAATTTCCCATCAGAAGACATATCTATACATTATCAGGTCTAAAAATGGACGAGAAACACTTCTGCTTTTCACGAGGGAGAACGTATACAGCATGTTATGTGAATATTGCATTCCCGGAGCAACAACCTGTGAGGGAAAATTGGGGTGATTCACTGCGTCTGGGAACCCTTGTGTCTCTAAACAAACCGCCGCATATGGAAGATAAATAAAGCCATCTTTTCCCTTCACGTGGTTCATATAGTTCACGGTATACAACTGCACAGCAGGAGCATCAGACGATAATTGCATTACTCGTCCAGACTTCCTGCTATAAACCACAGCTACTGGCTTCATCTTCTTCTCTGTGGGACCATCAAGGACATAATTGGTATCATAACCACCTTTAATTTGCGCTATCCGGCTTCCAATTTTGCAGGATTTGAGGAAATCGTATGGTGTATTTTTAACCAATACCTTTTCACCAGTGGGGATGCTTTTGTATACAGGCGTGATATGAGAAGCAAACAATTGAAGTTCATCATACAAGATAGTGCCACTGTTATGACCACCAAGGTTCCAGTAGCTGTGTTGAGCAAGGTTAACCGGAGTGGCCTTGTTCAAAGCTTCTGCCTTCATTGCTACACTCAAATTGTAGGAACCACTTAGGGTATAGGTTACTGAGACGGTAAGATCACCAGGAAATCCTGTTCAGGACATCAGAGAGTTGAGATTTGTCGTTTCAGCAGTAAAATAAAATGTTTTTATGATCTATTCAAAAGATCACAATTATTGCTATAGAGGAAAGAGGTAATAATCTTGAATAACTGTAAATACTTACCTTCTTCACCATCGTAACTCTGATAGGATAAGGTAATGTAAGGAGATTGGCCACAATTCTCATACTCTTCCACCTTCCAAATAACTTGACTAAATCCCTTTACCCCGCCTGCATTCATACCACAACATTCAAGGACTAATCGTGGTAAACAAAATGGAACTTAGGCTAACTCTTTACTGAGTACGAGGAACTCGTGGAGAATTATAATTGCACTAGACAAGACAATAGAGTACCGTGAAGTGTGTTATTCTTTTCATTAGCATCCAGCTTATATACAGTTCCATTTAGAGTAAACTGAGCATTACTAATGCGGTTAGCAACCCGTCCAACAATGGCTCCAAAGTATTGAACATCATTCTGCACCATATCGAGTGTTAATTAGCATTTTTACCAGTTTATCATCAAGTAAGCAATGGTTAACAACGATGAGAATATTTTTGTAGCCTAAACGAACAGAGAATTAGCTAATTAGATAAAATTATTCAATACAACTCAGAATATCAAATGCTGTTAAAATTTGAACCTAAATTCATGTGATAAGCAAAGAAAACAACAAAAGTACACTTGAACAACAATGAAAAACAAGAAAAGAATATTTTAATAAACTGGAGAAACATACCACATATTCTTCAAGTGTATCATAACCAAGAACAACATCTCCCAGTATTCCTGAAAAAACCCAAAAATTATGGATTTAAAAACAATACAAATATGGAACTCACAAGAATATTTGAAAAATAGGGACCAAAAAATTCACCATTCCTGTCGGGAAGAATAACAGAAATTATTCTTGCACCAAAATTTGTAAATTTTACGGAGAAATCATCTTTCTTGAGCTCATAGCTCTTAACCTCTTCCTCTATACCATAGACAGAAATTCCAAATAATAAAATGAAGAAACAGAAAATTACAGAAACCTTAGGCATTTTCATGTTTCATAAATTCAGTCAATGGGTGAGTTTCGTGGCGATTAATAATCTCCAGACGGGTTCCAGTTTATGAACAATGCTCCATAAAACAGACAAAATGAACGTGTAGAAATGCTTTTTATGGCAAAAAGAAATTGTTGAGAAACGTATACTTTTTGACTATAATCGGCAAAAAGTGGCCCATTGGTTATCCTCTTTTAATCAGCAAATCATTAGATTAATGCGATACGAGAATGCTTATGAATGGCCATAAGTTGATTCATAATTTTACGTCTATTCTTTCCTATCGAAATGCATCATAAATAAGCTAAATCGCTTTGGTGTTCGTTAAAATTGGATTATGTTGTCCATTTTCATTATTTAATAACACGCTGATTTGACAATCTACCTAATAAGAAACTTGTTCTTAATCATGTCAACAAAAGCATGAAATAAACGTGAACGAAAAAAGAGAAGTTGTAATAAGATCTTTTTTGTATGTAATATAGAAAAAAATGAAAACCGTTGAAAGTTCGTTTTGAGGGAAATTTACATTTTAATAAAAAATATGATTTTGCTACATGTACATCAAGATTTATATAATGGATCACAAAATGTTACATGATACTCTATCATTTGTCAGTTTAAAATATAATCAATTTTTTTATCCAATCTTTTCTCTCTACATTATATTATGTAATTCATAATGTACATTTTTTATGTATAAGTAACAAAATTCAAAAATATATACTGAGTTTGAAAATTTCAACACAAGGACAAGATGAAAGTCAATAATGGAAAACTATTTTTCACTGTTGACAATATTATATGGGTCGAGCCAAGCCGATTGGATCAGCTTGGCATCATCGGGCTCAACTCGTCCCACCACGAGAGCCGGTTCACACTCTCTTCACCAAATGTAGGCTAGCTCGTGGCTCGCCAATTTTTTTTAATTGAAAATTGCATCGTCACTCACCTATGACAAGCCAAATCGAACGAGAAATTCGCTGCTTGCTTGGGAGTGAGCCGAGCCCCTAATTTTATTTGGCTTGGGCCTGTTATTTTTCACATTTATCAACTGATGATAACATTTTCTGTCAACTGTACATTAAAGAACATTGGCGGATCTAGGGGGAACTGAGCTGTGCTATAAGCCCGTCCCCCAGCCCAATTTACCTTTAAAAATAAACAACTTTTCAATTAATTTTTTTTTTTGTTATTTTATTTTTTTTTGCGTATTAGTCCGTCTTAAAAAAATTTCCTGGGTCACCAATCTTAAAGAAAATACTCTGTCACCTTCAATGCTAAATTCCAAAATTCAGTTACAAGAATCTATTCCTCCAGTCACCCTCATGATCTCCTCTGAAATGACAAAGATCGCAGTAAAAAATAAAAAATAAAAAATAAAAACAGAACAATCCACAAGCAAATATAGAAGAAAAATGTTCATTGTTAATAACTTAATATATGTCCTCTGCAATATTTGTTCATTTCATTGTGCTGAGAGAAGAACAAATTTTCTTGTCAAATTCAAAGTTTCGAGCAGATGAGCAAAAAGCTCTTAATCTTTATTAATGGTAAATGTATACAACATGTAATGTTCATAACTCTTCCCAGGAGTCACAATCTGTGAGGGGAAATTGGGGTGATTGACCGAATCTGGGAAACCTTGAGTCTCTAAACATAAGCCTCCATAAGCTTGATAAATGTATCCACCTTTCCCCTTCACGTTTTTAAGGTTGTTCCCGGTGTAAAGCTGTACGCCGGGAGCATTTGATGATAGCTTCATTACTCGTCCAGACTTCTTGTTATAAACCACAGCTACTGGCTTCATCTTTTTACTCTCGTAACCATTAAGGACATAATTATCATCATAACCTCTGGATCCATTGGGGAGTTCTTTCATCTGGGTTTTGATCACGCGGGGCGAGAGGAAATCATATGGTGTTTTCTTAACCGATACAATTTCACCAGTCGGGATCAGGTTTTTATCCCCAGGTGTGATGCGTGATGCAAATATCTGGAGCTCGTCCGACAGAATATCCCCACTGTCGTGACCACCAAGGTTCCAAAAGCTGTGCTGGGCTAGGTTCACTGGAGTGGCCTTGTTTAAAGCTTTTGACTTCATTGTTACGATTAGTTTGTACGGCTCAGCAAGAGCATAGGTTATGTAGGACACAAGAGCACCCGGAAAACCTGTTCCAGACACGAGGAATTGAGATTTTAGAAACAATTACACCAGAGGATCCAGTTTAGTATGCATATGAAACTATAAGCGCCTGTTTGTAGCTCATTTTTTCCTCATTTTTAGAAGTTTTTTTTTTACCGTTGCACAATGTAAAGCTCATTCAATTTCAAGATTTCTGGCACAGGACCGAAAGATGCATTTTTCATCTAATAATGGCGCCCAAACGAGGACTAAATATGTCGTTGATCAACGAGTTTATAGGACTAGATAAGTCCAGATCTCACTAAAAAAATAAATAAATTGAGGGACATAATGCATACCTTCTTCACCATCAGCACTATAATAGGACAAGGTAATGTAAGGAGATGGACCCTTTTTTTCATGTTTTTTAACCTTCCAAATAACTCGGCTAAATCCATTTTTCCCACCTGTATCAACACGGAAACACTTAAAAAATTGAGGGGCAGTAATTAAATGTAAGAAGAAACCTAATAGCAACATGCAAAATTTCAAATTACCATGAATCGTGTAAGTCCCATTCCCCCCATTTGCATCAAGCTTGTAAAGTGTTCCGTCTAATGTAAACTGAGCACCAGCAATGCGGTTAGCAACCCGTCCAACAATTGCTCCAAAGTTACCCGAATTGTTCTGTAGTCAATGACAAAATCATAGATACATGTAATCGAGGCATTTATGGATTAATTTACAGAAGCTTACTATAATAAAGCAGTGGTATTGAAAATACCCAATGCCTCAGTAAATATTCTCAGCACAGTAGGTTACTAGCTGATCAATTTANCAGTAATTAAATGTAAGAAGAAACCTAATAGCAACATGCAAAATTTCAAATTACCATGAATCGTGTAAGTCCCATTCCCCCCATTTGCATCAAGCTTGTAAAGTGTTCCGTCTAATGTAAACTGAGCACCAGCAATGCGGTTAGCAACCCGTCCAACAATTGCTCCAAAGTTACCCGAATTGTTCTGTAGTCAATGACAAAATCATAGATACATGTAATCGAGGCATTTATGGATTAATTTACAGAAGCTTACTATAATAAAGCAGTGGTATTGAAAATACCCAATGCCTCAGTAAATATTCTCAGCACAGTAGGTTACTAGCTGATCAATTTAGAACTGGAGGCATGACAACTGAGTATGTTTTCCTATCAAAGTTATGAACAACCAATGAAGCACGTATCTTAAAATTACTTCTGCTAGACCTTGAAATGGAATGCAATCCATCAGGCTTAGATTATCTGTATACAGAATACTCTTAAGGAATTATCTTTTCATATCTTAAAATCTCTGATTATTTTTTGAAGGTAAAACAGAGAAGAGAAACAAAAATATTCATTCCATCCATCTGTAAAAACTATTATCTAAAGTAGCATAGGACGCCAGCTTGCCGGTCACCTTATTCCCCTCTCTGTGGATAAAGAGACACGAATAACTGCCCACGGCTCTAAGCAACAACGCAATATCTGAAAGCACTCCAGCATTTGGTGTCATACTAAAGTCAGCCTGTAAGCTGTGAACCACCCACAACGATTCACATTCCACCCCTACGAGATGCAGGCAAGGTCATAGGGAATCCATCTCGGATGGCTAGCGCCTCTGCATCCTACATCGAGGGCCTCCCCACTACCCGTCTGGATTGTGTTGTCACCACCACTTCTCCCTCACCCGTAATCACCACCCAAATCATGAGCAGAGAGACATGAGGGCCGGCTGTAAATTTGTTGGATTTATATAGTTTTTTTAGCGTCTATATAATA
>CAIGRL010008588.1:0-10335 GCA_903798325.1 Fraxinus xanthoxyloides | reverse complement strand
ATTGAAATTGCTATATATCATTTTACTCCCTAACTTTCAAAACATCGAGATTAGAGTCTTGGGGTCTAACAATAAAAGTGGCAACGAAATCAAAAGGCAATGCAATTTGAAAATTCAAGTACCCACCACAATATGCTGACCAGTGACCAGTATACTTCAAAGGGGTTTATAGTGTCCGTTGAATATCTTAAACAGATTCCATTCAATTGGGATAGATATAATGGCTTGACGTCAACCCTACAGGTGGAAATGGCAGTCAAATTCACATAAAAAATAACCCTAATGAAGAGAAGAAAATGTCAATAAGGGTAGTAAATGCTCTAAATACTTGCCTAATTAATATCTTACTAATCTTACACTTGTCACCCTCATAACATTTAAATTCATTTAATATAAAATATAATTTTAGGCTAATTCTTTTGACTTCGATAACTTGGGCTCCGTTAATCCAAATAACTTTTTCTCGAGCCTAAAGTGCATAATTAATTACGACCTATCCAACGAGCCTAATATTCATATACTTATCATACTCGGTCAAAAATCTAAATATATGACTGAAATAAAATTGAAATTGCTATATATCATTTTAGTCCCTAACTTTCAAAACATCAAGATTAGAGTCTTGCGGTCTAACAATAAAAGTGGCAACGAAATCAAAAGGCAATGCAATTTGAAAATTCAAGTACCCGCCACAATATGCTGACCAGTGACCAGTATACTTCAAAGGGGTTTATAGTGTCCGTTGAATATCTTAAACAGATTCCATTCAATTGGGATATATATAATGGCTTGACGTCAACCCTACAGGTGGAAATGGCAGTCAAATTCACATAAAAAATAACCCTAATGAAGAGAAGAAAATGTCAATAAGGATAGTAAATGCTCTAAATACTTGCCTCTCCATCTTTAACCAGAGTAGAATGCTAGTCTCATTTGTGCCGAAAACAGAAATCTGGTTCCTTGATGATTAGTGTCAAACAGGAGCATTAATTCATTCAATAACTTGGAAAATTGTGAAATTCAGGAGCCTCTGTGCATACTCTTTAGGTCAACAGCAGACACCACCATCTTATATTTCTTTCCTAGTGTGTGGTACCTTCTACCAGTACTCCATACAAGAACACGAGCCGTGCTTAAAATGGTGAAACCGATGACGATCCCTCACCACAATTTCACGATCAAAAGCTTTAGAAATCAATTTTGCTGCTGCATGACAATCATTGCAGATTCGTAAGTTCTTAATTATTCTTATTGGTGTTGGTGGATGTGTTGCAATGAGGCCAAAGGCAATTGCAAGCTTCTCACTATGTCTAAAAAGATTAGTTTCTTTCTCCTCTTCACCAATATCAAGTAAAACCTCATCTGTACTCGGTGCATAACCTAGTATCTTCAATCTAGTAACCATGTCTTCCAACATATAATCTATCTCGTTGATCCGAGGATGTGATCTATCTCCGGCCAGGAATTCATGAGCTACACCATTGACCTCAATCATACTGCATCCTGGAATTTTGACCACATCTTTCCGCATCATCATCTCCCGAATCCCCAGGACATGAGCCCAGTTACCTTTAGAAGCGTATATATTTGACAATAATACATGGAATCCATCATGATCAGGCTGAAGCTCAATGAGTTTTCTCCCTATTCTTTCTCCCATTTCCTTGTCACCATGTTTCTTAGAAGCTCCAAGCAACGCACCCCAAGTGGCAACATCTGGTGCCATAGGCATACTGTCTATTAGTTCTTCTGCTTCTTTTAGCAATCCTGCTCGTCCAAGAAGATCAACCATGCAGCCATAGTGTTTAATGTTGGGTTCAATGTTGTATACTTTAACCATTGAATCAAAAAATTGGCGTCCCTCTCTTACTAGACCCACATGTCGACAGGCCCCAAGAACTGCCACAAAGGTTATTTCGTTAGGCACTACGCATTTCTTCATATCTTCGAAAATCTCAAGTGACCTCTCTACCTGTCCATTCATAGCGAAGCCAAGAATTACAGCATTCCATGAAGAAATTCCCCTTTCCTCCATGCCATTAAAAACATGCATTGCATTTTCCACACACCCACATTTCATGTACATGTCAATGAGAGTAGTACCAAGAATTGTGTTAACCTTCAGCTCATTCTTCTGTATGTAAGCATCTATCCATTTTCCTTGGTCAAGTGCAGCTAAGTGAGCACAAGAAGAAATCACACTAACCAAAATGGTCTCATCGGGTTTAATACCCTCATGCTGCATATCATTAAACAGTGCTAAAGCCTCATGGTACTGATCAAGTTGGGTATAACCAGATATCATTGCACTCCATGACACAAGATCCCTCTCAGGCATTGTATCAAATAATTCTCTAGCCTTCTTGACCAAACCACATTTAAGGTATCCAGAGATCATAGAGTTCCAAGATATCAGGTCCAAGCAAAAACCTGTATCGAACAATTTTTGTGCAGCCAATACATCACCACATCGTAAGTACATGAAGATCAAAGCATTCTGAAGATTTACATAGGATTCCAAACCAACTCTTGTGAACAAACCATGAATAGATTCTCCCATTCTAAGATTCAGTAAATTTGCACAGGCAGAAAGCACACTGACAGCCACTACCTCATCTCCCTTAATTCCATTATGATACATATTCACAAGCAAATCTAAAGCCTCTTCGTACATGCCATTCTGCTCATAACAAGAAATCAATGCAGTCCAAGAAACCAAATCTTTTTCTTCCATTTCATTAAACAACTGATAAGCCTCACTCACCCTACCTTTCTTACCCAACAGCACAATCATAGAATTTGATGAGATCACGTTCTTTTTGGGCATCTTATTGTACATTAGCATAGCCTCCTCAACACTCCCTGTTAAAACATACCCCGCCAACATCGAGTTCCATGAAACTGAGTCCAAAACAGGACTTTCATCAAACATCCTTCTGGCATCACTTAGTTTACCACAAGCACTATACATATAAATCAAATTGTTCACCACATAGACATCACAGTCAAAACCCATTTTCACCACATGATCATGCAACTCTCTGCCCTCAAATTCAGCAAATTCAACAGAGCAGCCCTGAATCAAGATTGGATAAGTATAATTGTCAATGCATAAAAAACTCTTTTTTAACATTGATTTATATAGAAAGATTGAATCTTGGGCCAGGTTTCTTTGCACGAAAGCCCTCAACATGGTGTTCCAAATGAAACCATTTGTATTCTCAACGTGACAGAAGATGTTATGGGAATAATTAATGTGGATAAAGTTTGAGTCAGTGGAAAACTTGAGGATTCTGCTTGCGGCATAAGTGTCCTTTATAAACCCAGTTGAGACCATCTGTCCCAAAATCTGACTGAATTGCTTGAATTTTCGGCATCTAATCAAAAGTGTATCTAAAATTGAAAAATTAATTGTTGTTCTTGATGTGGGATTTGTGTTAAAAGATGACTTCATGGCTGAAAATGCACTTCGTTTTGCTAAATCAGCAATCAATAAATTATGAGGGGCTTATAAGTCTTCCTATACCCTTCCAACAAAGAATTCGCGCCTCAAATCTCCACTTCTTACTAATGAAGACGGTTCTTTAACGTGGAATTAGGTGAAATGGCCTCGTTACCAATTGAGTTTATAATATGGCCTCGAGGCCTTGACCACAAAGTTTTAATTAGGCCCCATATATTGAGATCACATTTTTTTAATTAAATTAAAGATTTTTAATCTTTATTCGTTGTCATATTTACGTCTTCAATATTTTTCAGTCACATTCTTATCGAAGACATTTCATTGGTTAACACATCTTATTTCTAACAATATTTTACATAAAAATATTCTAATAATATGTTTTAAAACAGAGAACAAATATTATATCACGCATTTATAAATATTTATCATTATTTATTTATTTTTTATAATAGGGTGTGGCGATAGCTGTAGCGGAAGCGATGCTAATGAAGATTACCGTTGGTGGAATTGAAGCACTTGGGGCTATTGGTGGTGCGGCGGTGGACAAGTGTTGATGGAAGGGCTTGGTTGATGGTGAGGATGCGAGGACACGTATCTGGAGAGAGAATATGATTTATTTATTTATTACTTTTGTCCTCGCATCTGGAGAGAGAATATGATTTATTTATTTATTACTTTTGTCTTTTCCTCTTTCGTTTTCCTTTCATGATCTATTTATCTTTTTAATTTTTATATTTTGTGGAGATTAAGGAGTTGTGTGACAGTCATTTCTATAACAAATTTAGACAAAAATTGATGAAATACATAATTGTAAAATTGATAAAGATTGTGAATTTAATGAAATATAAATTAAAATTATACTTTGATCAATTGAAAAGTTGATAGATTTTTGTATCAGAATTTCATCAAACATTCACTGAGTTTTTATTGTCAAACCCTTTTAAAAAATGGACATCCCAAACTAACAGATCGCTACATCCAAAAGTCCTTGCACAAAATATTTTTCTAAAAGTTTGGGATGGATATGTCAGAAAATATATGTTTGATACCTATTTGTACTTTTTGTAAAGATTAGGGACCCCTGATTCAATTTTCCCCAAAAATTTAAATTCCTAATTTAGTCCACACTAGAATCAATTCGCGAAAGAAAAGCCCAGTTTGATTCGCCTTTTTGCAGTATCAACAATGGCAGACATTGACGAAGATATCGTAGCACAGTACTTTTACAAAGGCGCGGAAGTTGAAATCAGCAGCAAAGAAGAAGACATTCAAGGCTCTTGGTACGCGGGCACTGTCCTTAGCCACCGAAAATCGAAAAGGAATGCTTGCATGAAGGTGCTAGTGAAGTACAAAACCCTGTTGAAGGACGATGGTGCGCGGCGGCTGAGGGAGGAGGTGAATGCGATACAGCTTCGGCCGGCCCCTCCGCGGGAGAATTGCTGTAGGTTCGAGTCCAGTGAGAATGTGGACGCGTATTACCATGACGGGTGGTGGGAGGGTATCATAACCGAAGTATTGAGGGAGGATAAATACAGGGTGTTCTTCCGGGGCAGCCGGGAGCAGAAGAACTTTAAGGCTTCCCGGCTGAGGCGCCACCACGAGTGGGCCGTCGGGAAGTGGCTCCCGCCTTTTGAAAAGGGATTCGACGAGTCGCCTCCACTGAAGCGGCCAAAGGTTGAGGTATATTGGTTTTTTTGAGTTTGTTCAGTGGATAGTTGAATTACAATTTCATGTACTGTTCTGTTTGAATTGATGTGAATGTATATATGCATGTTAACTATTAGACCAATTGCATATATGTAATGTTTCAAAATTTCAACTTTGTATTCTGAATTGGTGTTCAATCAAATTGTCGTAGAAACATTTCAGAAACGCAGCCGTATAGAAGGTGGTGTACTTAGACTTCATATTATATTATGTATCCAAAAATTACAATTTACACGATAGAATGACGAATTAGGGTCAATTAACATGTAGAGATCTAAAGGTGATCGATAGTCTTTTTGTTGTTTCTTTTGTTTGTTTATCCTGTCCGTTTTGATTGGTGTTTTTGCAATTTTCCTATCTCCTTCGATGGAAACTTGACTGAATGTGTTATATGTTACCCCACATAAATAGAAGTATGCTAATTAGTTATTGGATTATGTTATGATATAGGAAGTGTAATTAGACTCTTTAAAGTTCTCTTGAACTTACTGGCCAATATTTGATGTTGCATACAAGTTTTTCCCTCTTCTCAATGCATTAGTTAACAGATGTGAATATTTGATGGTTTAGTTGGGAACTTATATGTTTCTGATAAAGAACAATCAGATTGACAGAATTGTTAACAGCTGAGAAGCTTTAAGGTAGTGGATTAAGATTCTCAGCTAAGCAACTTCTTTATAATAACAAAATAAAAATAAAAAACCAATCCAATTATTTTATTAAAAAATGAGCATATTCCAAACATTTCAGCTAGGATAGGACCGAAAAACTTGGGGATTATTTCATGCTATAACTGAGACCACTAGAATGGTTCCTAATTTGTTGATTATTAGAATGCAATTGCATTGTGCCTTGTATATGCTGATTCTGTAACTAAATGGCATTCATGAGAGTACTTCTTTTGCAGTAGAGAAAGCCAATTTAGTCATCTCTATTGCACTCAATGACCATAAGCTTGAGGGGTGATAATGATTTAGGAGAAATATCATTTTGGTACAACCCAAGATTTATGAATGAAATGATTGTGGCATCTAGAGTGGTGCAGTAACTTAGCATGTCATGGCGATGGTGTCGGACTTTGCAGTTGATGGCACATGATGTCCCATCCATTTCATCTAGTGATGATATTGTGATTTGCCTAATAAACAAGAAACTTGTGAGTCATTGCTCTCTGGTGTGGTGATAGGCTGCAAAATCCATGTTACATCTCGGGTGGCCTTAATTGATTTTGTTTGGTTCTAGGGCATTTTGTTCAAAGCATATTAAGCCCTTGTTTGTTTTAGCTAAAAAAGTTGATAAAATTTTAATAACACGTTTCATGGGACCTACAATTTTTATCTAATTTTGAACCACACATTTCATTAACTTTTATCAAAATATACAAAAAATCTACTTTTAGCAAAACCAAACAGGGCTGTGTCAAAAGGAAAGACAAGTAATAGACTGAGTTGTTGATCTATGTCAAGGCACTCTAAGAAACATGAACTGCCACTTGCTTGAGGAGACAACAATTTTCTCAAGAAGCATTTAAAAGAATCTGCAATAACCTTGGGTCGCTTCATTGTTTTCTTTGTGACTCCTCTCAATCCATTATGTCTACTAAAAATTCAATAAATAGAATTTTTTGAAACCACATTAATTCATATTAAATTTGGTCTATCTATTCATCTTTTAACTTGTTCTACGAGGATCACTTTGCTCTTAATGTGAGTTTCTTTACCTTCAATAAAGATGCTCCCTCCTAAATCGGCCTTCTGTCGTAAGAAGATATGGATGGAACGAATTCACACGCAGAGTCTCGTCATAGAGTATATTAATTTAAATTTTCTTTCCTTGTAGAAATTTGATAGTCATGCTTCCATGTAATTAATTTCTACTAAAAACAATTATATTTGAAATATGTATTCAAGGTAATAGGGTTACTTTTGTTATTAATGTCTTTTGGTATGTTTAATTGCCAATCTATAAACGGTATTTAAGTCAAAAAATATTAAGAATTGGATTGCTAATCATTTGCTTTTAAATGTGCTTGATTGAAGTGAAAGTCAATTCTACTAGTTTTATTTCTCAAATTAATAATGAAGTTAATTTGTTAAAATTATGCCTGTGTTTAGTGTAGTTAAAAGATTTTTAGTAGATTTTAATAAAAGTTGATGAAATATATAGAAATGTTAATCAAAGTTGTGGGTCCCATCGTTAAAATTAATTGTTGACTTCAATTAAATTTTTATTAATTTTTTAAGCTATACCAAATAGGGACTATATAGTTTGACATATTTTAGATGCTTGACAGTTATACCATTGGACTTCAAGTTTATAAACTGAATTTAATTTGTATTTCAAATGGAATTCTTTTATTTGTTTCTTTGATAAATCTAGGGGTTGTAGCCTACAAATTTGAAAGAGAATCTTAACAGCTAATCTTATAATAAACTGATAGAGCTTTGTTAAGTTTTCTATGTTGTATATATTGAGGTCCTACTTATATCTACAGTGAGCCTCATTTATTCAAAGATAAATGCTAGATTGTGTAAAAATAAACTTAGCTTATCTTTGGCCCCCATTTTTTCATAACTCATTCTCAACCACACATTCTCCTATAAAATAATATTACACGTGAATCTAAAAGTTTTCTTTATTTTTTAACCACACAATCTCCAACAAAACAGTATTCAAAAAATGCAGTTTTTACCCAAAATGGGGCTCAATCAAGGGCTTAATATATACATATGTTTCTGCTGAATTCTCTGGCATGTACATGGTTTTCATATTGGATTCTTGAATTTTTTTTCCCTCCATTGATTTGAATGTTGATGCTTGGATGGACTTATTTGGGCATATACTTTTATCTCTTTCATCTTTGTAAGCAAAATAAGCAAGCATATAAGCCACTTAAACATGCTCGAAGTCGCTATCAACTGGTTTGAAATTGCAAAAAATACTGCTTGACTCAATACAAGAAGCTAGCAAATCGAAGATTTGAAGTTAGTCTGGGCCCTCCTAAAATGGAGAACCAGTCCCATTTCCCTGCCAAATCAAACTTTTGGTGCATTCTAATGATCTTTGGGGAGCAAATGGTTAATTTTTCTTGGGGTTTTTTTCCATGCTTTTGTTGGAAAGTTGTGAGATACTCTCGCTAATATTGAGAGGGTTCTAAGAGGATGGATAGTATCTAAATGATAGGACTTGAAGTCTTTTCAGTTGAATATTTGAACATCTTTGCTTTTGTTTTATCTTTTCCTCTACTTTTTGTGAAATTTAAATACCTCTCTCTCTGAAAGAATGAAGGTTCATCTTTCTTTTCTTGGCAAAAAATGGGTAAATATTCTAATATTTATATATTTCACTGCAGGAAGTTATGTCAACTAAAGTAAAGCCCACGAAAAAGACTACTGACAATAATTTTAGCCCAGGAACAACGATAAAAGTCAATAGTGATGAAGAAGGATGTCAAGATGCTTCATTTGCTGCAACTTCTGTCAAAAAATCAGGACCATCGGTATCTCAATTTACTCACATATATATATGATTATAATTTTGGATGCTTGAATTTTGTTTTTGAACATTGATTTGGATATTGATGAAGTCATTGTCAACTGGTTTGAGTGTAGAAGAAAGTAGAGATAGTTGGACTGAAGATAAGGTTGAATCCGCGTAGAATGCTGCTTGACTGAATTTACTTCACAAGAATCTAACATTTGGCGCCATCTAATGATCTCTGGGAATCAATTGGTAAATTTTCTAGGGGATTTGTTCCATGCTAGTTCTGGAAGTGTTGAACCACCTATAAGAAGCACATATGCTGACACACAACACATACAGGGCCAAATGGGGACAAGCGACGTGTGGTTTTTTAAAAAAAGTGAGGCTGACAAGGAGGATACACTCCTATGGCCTTTTTGTGTCCTTCATGTGTTGAGGACTTTTTCCTCGTCTGTTAGAACTATAAATAATATGAAAAATATTGATGGTGGTGTGATACATGTGCCCAATATGTATCCAGAAAGTGTCCCTCAAGTGTTGGAAACTGGAAAAATATGTAAAAACTAGGACACGAGTCCTAGATTGTCCTAGGAGTGTCGGACAAGGACATGGACAAGCCACCCAAGTAGGAGTCCCGTGCTTTATAGAATCTCATTTAAAAGATTAAATGGTTATAGATGGGCACATATTTATTTATTTAAATTAGTCTCCAACTCACCTCCTCACATGCAAGCAAGATTCTTTTTCATGGAAGGCCGGACATAGAGTGAACAATTTTCATTAATGGAGGTTTGCGAGTCTTCAAAAAATGATCTTTGCCTGTCTAGATACTATTTTGAACCATTTCATCTAAAAGTTTACTGTGATAGAGAAAGAAAACATTTATTTATTTAAATTTTGGTGGAAAGTGAGTAACTACTCTCCATTAGTGGCATGGTCCTAAGAGGACTGGATAGTATCTAAATGGTAGGACTTTTGTTTGTTCATCTTTTTCCTCTTACTTTTGTGAACTCAGGTGTTTTCTTTCTATGTTAATGAATGAAGGTTCATCTTCCTTTTCTTGGCAAAAGAATTGGTAAATATGCTTATATCTCTACTCTTAACTTCTAATTTGCAGGAAGTTTCAGTGGCAACTGAAGTGAAGCCTAACAAAGAGAGAATTTTAAATAATTTTTGCCCTGGAACACAGGTTGAAGTCAGTAGTGATGAAGATGGATTTGAAGGTGCTTGGTTTCCTGCAACTATTGTCAAAAAATTAGGTAAAAACAAGTACCTACTCGAGTATCAAACCCTCAGGAATGATGATGACACAGAATTCCTGAGAGAAGAGGTTGACAATCTGCATATAAGGCCATGCCCACCTGACATTGAACTACTTGATCGTTTTGAAGTTCTTGAGAAAGTTGAGGCTTTGTATAATGATGTTTGGTGGGTGGGTGTAATTTCCAAAGTTCGAAAAAATGACGAATACAACGTATACTTTAGCGGCTCCAATGAGGAATTGGGGTTTAATCACTCTCTTCTGAGGGCACATCAGGAATGGATAAATGGGAAATGGGTTTTTCCCCCCAAGGTACAATTTCCTGAGTATTCAGATTTACATTTTTCTAAACATACCCATAATTATGGAGTCTGCATTGAAGATCAAATTTAAATGAATAAATGTGGTCTCTCTCTAACTG
>CAIGRL010008587.1:0-11190 GCA_903798325.1 Fraxinus xanthoxyloides | reverse complement strand
ATTAGGGTGTGTTTGATAGATATTTTTTTGGAAGAATGAATTTTGGTATAGTGGTTTGATGGAATTTGTATGGTTGAAAAAGAAGTTAAGTTATTGATGTGATGTAAAATATTATTTTATTGAAGAATGTGTGGTTGAAAATGAATAGAAGAATGAGAATGAGATTTTTAATGAGAATCAAACGGGGGCAAATACTTTCAAAATAACTTGCCACGCATTATTGTATTGCGCCTTTTCAAGCCTTCTGGACATCACGTGCTACGAAGCTTTAAGAACAACAGATTTCTCCCTTCCAAGGGAAGGGAGTTACAGTGGGTGGGTTCCCTTTCCTGGAATGGACAGAGGTTCACTCTCAGGAACTCCATGTTCACAACTCCTCTCACCCCCACCCCCGCACAAGATCTCAGTCTCTGTCCATACACAAGCATAAACAGAATAATTTATCCAAATTTTCTGTCTTAATACTTCATTAGAAATTAAATAAAGTTAACAAGAAACAAAAATTAACACGTTCATCAACAAAAAAGAAGAATGAGATGAAGTGTGTAGGAAATGTGGCACTCACCCACTGACACTTGTTTCATCCACAGCAAAAGTCTTCATTGCTCCCTGCATCCGATCAAAACTCGTGCTCTTCCAAACAAAATCAACACTAAAACCATGGGTAACATCAACAGGTACACCCTGCAAGCAACATGAACAGAGTGATCAACACAGTTTCTAACTTGGATAAAGCAATGAAGACAAAGAAATACATAGAGCAAGGAAAAATACCTGACTAGCACGAAGCTCAAGAGCAACTTCCTCTTGTGCAGTCAATTTTATCTGAGGAAGGGAAAAAAAAAAAGGATGAGGATTGAAAATATATAACATGTGAAACTGCATCTAAAAAGCCCAACAGACACGCGATCTAGATCCAATTATCTTCTGTTAATAAGATTGGAACCTGCTCTCGCCAGCAAGATGGCAGATTATGTCACCAAAAATATATTCAGATGTCAATGTGAGTCGCAATTTTATAGGTAGTTACGATGAGTAACAGAACACGGCAGGAAACTAAATATAGACAGAGGTAGCCTACCACATGTCCAACAGACTGAAAAAATGGATGAGCTGCATCCCCTGAATAACGCAGCCGCAGCTCATCACCAGGTACAAGGCGCAACTCGTTATCTTCCTACAAAAGATGTGCATTTTTCATTTAAAACGATGAAGGCTACAAGTCAAAGAAACTAAAAGAAACACAATAATTACCTTTGGGAAAACAAAATATGCAATACGCTTTTTGTTGAGACCAATGTCCCATCGAATTGTTATATTATCTTTGCTTTGAGACTCCTTCATCATCTGTCAAACAAAAAGCAAAACTGAAATACACATCGAAATATTGAGAAATAAATTTATTGATGCAAAGAGGAATAGAACTCCAAATCACAGGATTGAAGTGGATAACGTATCATAAAGAGTTCTTGCATTAGGACAAAGAGATCGGTTCATTCAAATAATTAGAGTTTTCTGTTTCCCATTTCTTTGGGATTTCTTCTGCAAGAGGTAGATAAAAAAGGCACATGAAGATGTAGTTCTACCTTATCATAGTCCGCTTCAAGCTTGATTAACGGTGCAAAAACATTTTGATACTACAAAGAATTGAAGAGTATTAGCATTAGTAAAACGTACAATCATAAACACAAGTGCCACTTTTAAGGATATCATGCAGAGCTATTCAGGTGATCGAATAGACTGTACAGTTCAAATTCATTAAAAGCACCTGATAAGCATCCTCGTACTTCAAAGCTACATGCTGAGGTTCATCGTCAACACCAGGCTTCTCAAGATCTTCTAAGGTTGCATCGGGGTTTGTCTTCCAAAGCTCTTCTATTTTGTTTATTTGTTGTGCACTAATTTGGCGAGCTCTCAACTGCTCTTGTTCAGATGGGACCTGATATTTTGCAATCAATGGGATAAGAATCACCATATAATACTCAGGGAAACAAAACTAAGAATTAACAAACCTTCACAAGCCACTGCAAGAAACATCTATCATCAATAAGCGGGCACCACTGACTCAGGTCCCAATTCATGTCTTTCAATGCATTGTTACCAAGACAAGGTTCCCTACAAAGCAGGACAACTACACTTTCTGTCTTTGCAGATATGAATCCCAGAAGGAAAACATTTCGGCAGCCACAGTTGTAGCACTCGAGTATTGTTTCTCCCAGGGGGCTATCTTTATGAAGACAAACTTCCTTGTGTTTTGCTCTCACCTAGAAATGGTATAACAAAGCAAATTGAGTAATTGAACCCATAATGAACCTTACAAAGTATGTTGAAAAATCAATAATCACATAATTCGCAAGCAACAAAATTAATAGAACCACCAGATATATGTAGCTCCTAAAACAAGCATGGCTGAGTCACTGCTACACTTACTTTACAACAAAATACTTCGTCTAAAATTCTAAACGATCCCCTTTTCTTTTGAAATTAGCCCGCTAAACACCAAATATATAGAAGTGGCAAACAAGATTTAGTAAGTGCTGTTTTGTGACTGGTGAGAATTTATGAACTATCATAACCTATCCCAAAAATTCACTCTATATACATATGTGTGTGTATAATTGTCTATATAAAGGGGGTGCGACATAGAATGCTACAGAAATGTATTATCTAAGTACTTTTACTAAGACTCATGACGCTTGCAAGTGGTGTCGTCCAGGGCATCGACTTGCTACAATTTCTACAATTCACGATAGATTTTACAATCTCAAATGCTGGTAATTGTTGCAGATTCTGTTGTCTTTTTTCCAAGGAAAATTGGTAAAAAAATAATTGTACACGTTAAGGACCTTTCACATGCCAAGGACACTTGTGCAAATAATTTCTTTCTTTCAAATTTCAATGCAATAAAGAAGTGGTAAAAATAAGCTATGTATAGCCAACTACTGGTTTCTAATTATACTCTTAAGGTTCGTCTAGTACGTAATCTTTCAAGAGTTCACCTCAGGCCAAGTGGTTTTCATTACAAGAACAAAGTATTGGTCCCCCACTAAACTCGGAAAAATCCTAGTCCCGACAGCAGACATCATGATATAATCAAAGATATGATCCAAGAGATCAAATTTGCATCCCATTCTTTGGTCATATGCAACAAACAAAATTGCACTTGAAAACATGGGGAAAACCATCGCCAGCTCCACAAACTGGAAAAGAACATCCAATAAACTGAATACCATCATGTCATGTGCTTCAATGGTGTCAGGAACTACTTCAGATCATAACCCTCAAATCAAAAGATTTCAGTCATTTGACTGTTTTCAAGAAGACTTAGCTTCAAAGAGCCAATGATACCTATGGGGCCTGGATATTGATAACTAAACCCTAACTATTGATACTCAAACCCATTCAGCCCCTTGTATGCGACTTTTGATGCCCAAAGCGCAGGAACTTGTGTTTTGATAATGTCAAATAATTACTAAATGAAATTTTATGGCCTTTAACAAGGATTAGAAATTATTATTAGCCTCATACAAAAATAATATGGTAAAGAATAAAGATTTTAATAGTAACAAGGTTTGTGGGCAATTTACTGAAATCCAATAATAGTTCTGTTATTTTAGACAGTTCCTGCTATGGGAGACCGTTGAGATCATTCCACACACTCTCACACGTAGAAGAAAACCAATCAAATCTAAGCAAAAAAAGAAAGAAAGAAATTTAAAAGAATAAGCGATCAGTCATTCCCCAATAGGTCCCATATACACTAATCAAACAAAACAGAGGAAGTGCAATATACATATAAACACATATTCACAGCAAAATAGAACTAATATATACATTTTTGTCCTCGTCACTCACCAAATGATTGACTATGTGCGAACCAGAAGTATTCCCGCGCGAATTACAAAACCATTTCCGGCATGATGGGACGTTGCAGCGAACCACACAGGCCGGGTTTGCAACACCACAGTACTTACAAGCATGCTCTGTGAAATCCCCCTTTCCGTACTCAAACCCGTCATCATCCCCAGTCTCTTCAAAAGTCAATCCGCTCATCCCTGCTGCCAACGCTTCCACCACGCCTTCCTTACTATTATTACCAGTACTATAAATACCATCATTATTGATGTTGTTGCTACTTATTCCTCCTCCAGTACCACGGGGTTTAGTTGAGGGGGAAACATCCAACGAGGGGGCTCGGTCCGCAGTAGCGGTCTCGGATGCGGCAATTGAGTCGGAAGGTGTTGGCCACGCGGAGGAGGAGGATCGGATAGGCTGTGAGAGCTCTGGGAATTCAGGGTAATCAAACTCCTCTTCTTGCGTGTTAAATTCCAAGAATGTGTAGGCGTCGTTCCCTGTATCCGGCTGCGACGCCGTTTCATACAGATTGTTCGTCTGTGAATCCATAATCTAATGGGAAAATCAGAGTAGATGGGATATATAAAAGTGTATTTATATATATTCACGCGTATAGAAGAATCAGGGTTAGGGTTTGATGATGAGGTGCAAGGGGAATGGATTCTTTGTTCCAAGTGGTGGACGATGAAGTGTCACATAAATTGAAACAATTGCATATCGAGTAAATTTCATACAGGGTCCTTGAAGTTGGGAGAAATTTTAAGTTAGTCCTTGAAGATTTTATTTTCTAATCATTTTACCAATTTAATCATTGAAGTTTAGTAACAGTTCAAAATAGTGACTCGAGATTGGATCCTCGTCCGATGCGGAAGCCATTAGATGGTGATGTGGATCCTTACGTCCATTTCCAAATAAGCGCAAATCACAAATTTAATTAGCCATGTGAAAAATGATATTTTGAGAATTGAATTAAATATAAGGCTCTGCTTAGAAAGATAGAATCTAGTTTGTGCCACTTTACACCTAGAAATATGTTTAGGGAGCGTTTGAGTCACAGTATTTTGGGAGAATGTATTCTGGAATAGTAGATTGATAGAGAATTTGTAGTTAAAAAAAAAGTTATTAATGTAATTGAAAATATTATTTTATTGAAAAATGTGTAGCTGAAAATGAGTTAAAGAATGAGAATGGAAAAAATAATGTGGTTCAAACAGTGATACAGGGATATAGCCCTTGTTTGAATCTCATTTTTTTGCCAAATTCTCATTTTTCTACAGTATCCTCCTGCGTTTTTCAGACAATAACTGAATCAACCGTCAATTTGAATGCAGAGATGATAATGCCGTTGTATTTTCTGGACAAATTTGGCCTCTGATTTACTATCAATATTTATGTATGTGCCTTCTCAATGGAGATATTGTTTGAAAGAAACAAACAATGACTTAAAGGGCAAAAATGAGATTTACTACTTTTCAAAATTTGACTTTAATTGCAATGGTACTTTGTGGGCAGAAAATGTCAGGTAAGTTATTGAATTTTTCAGACATAGATCCCTCATTTAAAGGGTGTTTGGTAGAGATTAAAATCGGATTAAAATTGAAAAACTAGACATTATGGTTGACTTTTATTAGACGGGTGGGACCCAATAACGGCTATATTTTCAATTTTAATTGGATTTTAAGCCGTACCAAACAGGCTTTCAGTGAAAAAGTACTGTAGAAAAATTAGAATTGGGCAAAAAAAAGGTGTCAAACGGGGGCATAATATGGTCTATGTTCTTGCTTATGGTGCTACAGCTTTGAGAAGCTCAAACAAATTTAGAGTTGATCTTTAACTTTTTTATCGATTCAATCGTTAGTAGATAACTGTTTAATGAGATTGACTCCTCGTAAAGTATGAAAGCCATTAAAACGAAGACATGGACATCAATCCATTAATTTAAGATGTAGAATTGCAAATCAGTTTATTGAAATGTGATTGTTTGTCTAACAAGTCTTTTTCTTTATCCCATTTTAATCCTATGCTAACCATCGCTCATTTTGCAAATGTGCTTTGATCGTGACTCCATTACTTCACCATTCACACGCAAAGTAAAAAACACTACGGAAAAAGTAGTCCAACTAGAAAAGAAATTGTCACATGTCATCGGAAAAAATCGAATGCACATTGGGGGACCATCTTCCATTACTAAAATTAATTAACTGTTTAATGAGGTGAAAAAGAAGCTCAAATGGAACGTATTTATCACTCGTGTTGTCCAAAAAAAGTCGAATATCACATGTAGAGGGACCATCTCACATTACTAAATACAATAAACTAACAAGGTGAAAAAGTAGTCCAATCAAAATGTATTTGTCGCACTGCGATCCAAAAATGTTGAATGGTACATGTAAGTAATTGCGGCCTGAGAGTGCTCGAGTTGAGCGATCTCACAGGCCTCAACATTGTAGGGGCACAAATAAAAATTGTTATACGTGTTTATATATGTATAATTATTGGTGTTGATTGTCGACTTGTTAATTATTATTTTGTGATTTTTTGGTTCTAGAAATGTAACTTTTTGTTATATGAAAGGGGCACCATTTTTTTCATTTACTTATTTATTGGCGTCAATAATTTTTTTTTAATTACATGAAAGGGGTATTATTTTAAATTGTCGCACAGGGCACCCAAAATCTCAGGGTCGGCCCTGCATGTAAGACGACCATATCATAGTGCTAAGTTCAATCAATTGATTAATCGGGTCTGAATTCTATCCCAAAGCTACAGAGTAAAAATTCTAATGCTCAAAGCAAGTTTCCAGTACAGTGAAAGCAATACGTAACATAATTATTGCATTTTATAGATAGGAAAGAGTTCTCAAAAATCATAATATTACTAAAATATAACCCCAAATTATTGTACCACAGGAATTTCAATACTGATCCAATAGATCATGTCAGATAAATCAAAAACTCCCCTACAAAGTAGCCATCAACTGAACTCAATTTTATAGGGGGAATTCTCCCCAGTTCATAAGCAATATATGTGTGGTTTAAGCTACAACTTTTGTCACACCTCCAATTCTGTCAAGCTCTTCCAAAGCTGCCCAAAGCTTTGGATCTTCATAATCTTTAATTAGAAAAGCAGGCTTTGCTTCCATCAGCAAGTGTGCAGGATTTCCAGTTGTCAAGCCAATAACAGACATCCCTGCAGCAACCCCGGCTTTTATTCCCGAAACAGAATCCTAGACAACCAAAAAATGTTTAAATTTTATGAAGTATGAGCAACTAATCTTAAAGGGAGTGTGGATGAGATCAAACCTCAAATACAAATGTGTGATTCTTGGAGACATTGAGAATTTCAAGCGCCTTCAAATAGGGGTCCGGGAATGGTTTAGCATGTTCACAGTCACTTCCAAGAACTACAGTATGAAAGAAATCTGACAGTCCAAGAGTCGAGATCATCTGTTCAGCATTTGGTCTCGGAGCATTAGTAACAGCAGCTCGTTTCAGACCACGGTCTTCTATCCATTTTTTCAGTTTGTACAAACCATTTACAGGTTTCAACTGCTCCTTAGCCAACCTGTAGTTTTCCCTCAAAATAATGTTTGTAAAGGCAGGTTAAGGAAAAAAGTTGCATTAAATAAAGGAGAAAAAGTTAAAATTCACCTTCTGAACATAGCTTCCTTGTCATCACAAAATTTTACACCTCTTTCATAATCATCAGGGAAAAGAATGGAAGCAATATCATCATTGTGCTTCCCAGCAATATTCTTGATAAAGAATTCCTCATCAATTGGGATGCCACTATTGAAGCCAATCTGTTAAATAGCTCAGTATTTTTAAAAACCCCGTGGAACAGTGATGAGATGCATTGAAATTAGTTAGGTGTTTTACTCTTGTTTACATAATCTACAAGGTCTTTACACGAAACTTTTTCCATGCACAACGATATCTGATTGGCAATATAATTGTAAAAGCAAATGACAACGAGTAGTTCACACCTCCTGAAGCATTTCACGGAAAGCATAATAGTGGAGGGGATCTGAATCGCACAAAGTTCCGTCAACATCAAATAGCACTGCCTCAACAGGAGCAAGTTGAGACAGAGAACGAGTGCTGTTTAAGATAAAAAGGCATCAATAAGTTCTCCTTTTAACTCTTTTCAACCAATAACATAAATATATTGTTCTCTTGATCAAAAAAAGCATCTAATTCGAAGTTCAACAACTCTCTCGTAAAAAAATTGTAACCACAGTAAAATAGCTGTAGAGAACCTCAAACTTCTTTATACAAGAAGAACTCACAAAATTGACAACATGATTTCGAAAACATTCTTCTGATCACTACATTGGTTACTAATTACCACACAGGTTATTGGTGCTTACAAAATAATAAAATATTTTCAGCTCTACCTAAGGTGAGAACGATATTTCTGGTTCATAAAACATGGATCAAAATTTCTTCTCACGTTTAGCATCTTCAAACCGTGATCAAATCCATCAGGCAAAAATTGGAATTTCCAAATGGAGATATTCAGGCAGCTTAATGTTTTAGAATAAAGTCATTTGGCATTTACATTGGTAGAAAAATCTCAAATATTTATTGGAAAAAAATAATATAAGCAAATATCTTTCAGAAATAGTAGACTCCTGAAATCGAAAAAAGTATATGCATAGTTAAAGAAACAGTAGACTAATAGAAATCGAAAAAAGCACGTGGTGGGACCTGAAATGAAGCCGGCCGAACTAATTAAACAAACTTGCACTAGAAACGTCAGGGAAGCGTAATGATGAAATAAAATCGATTTTCCGATAAGAGATTTGAAGTTAAACAGGAATGTAGCAAATTCATCCGACATTCAACGATCTATAAGCTGATGGCCATTTAAATTCATTCCAATAGAAAGAAACAAACAAAGAATGAAAGATGGTTTATATTCTATGGCCATTGAATCAAAGCACAAAAAATAGAGAATATTAACATAACCTCACCTGTTTTCACCTGAAGAAATTGTCATCTTTTGATGCGTGCCACAAATTTCAGGAAGCGTGAATGTATATACTGATAATCTCCGGAGAAATCGGAATTTATAGATCTAAAAAAGTGCGGGTCCGGGTCGAGGACAGGGCAAGTCAAGGACTCATGGGTGCAGGAGGTGAGGGAATCTTCCACTGGAATCAAGCGTGAAGGACTCTCTCACTGCAGGCTGACACATTTTTCATACTCGTGCTCAAAACAATTCATTTAGCCCGTGTTGGAACTCATATATATATATATATAAAATATTAACGAATAAAAAATAGAAATAATCGATAAAAAAAATTTAAATATTAGTGGACATAAAAAAATCATTTTTTCATTCATATAATATTGGATCATTTTACAACTTTAAAAAGTTGTGCGTAATTTTATTGGTATCTATTGTGAGAAAGCTTCATAGAAAGGAATAATATATAACACAATTAATAAAACAAAAATATTTGCGTAAAATAAAACTAGCTACGTAAAAGATGCAATGAAAAGATCAATTGAGTGTTAAGTTTATAGATGGATAGACAATAAGAAAGAAATTAAATTAAATTTTTAGATGAAAATGAAATAGTCGTTGAACTTTCGGATATTAAAATCTTGATATGTAAAATTCCATGACTTAATTCGAGAGGATGTGATTTTTTCTACATGCCATTTTTTTAGTCCGACGATTCTTTAGTCGTGTATATAACTGCATGTTTGGGATGTTAGCCCTTGTTTGATACATGATTATGAACGATTTATAATTTATTAGATCACTTTTTGTTCACATATTTTGTGAGATCTATAATTAGTACTCAAATATTCATTAGTCATTTCATCTATTTATAATTTAAATTGATTATAAATATCTCTTAAGTGTGCTTTAAATTAAAAATTGAGTTATTATAAATGGTGAGTTATACGAAACGTGTGAATAATAAGTGAGTAGTATATTATTTCAAATGTATAGATAATAAGTATATTTGATTACATATAATTAAATTATAATTAATTCACAAACATGCACTAATTATTTTTTATAGTATTAAGTAGTCGTGTAGTAATCTCCTTCCTCGAGTTTAGGATAAATTTCTTAAAAGGGAAAACTTTGAAAAAAGAGGATGAAGAACTATTGAGAAATCTCGAACTCTTTTGCATGATTTTTACGCATGGGGCGAACGCAGAATTTTAAAATTAGTGGGGCACAATCAAACTTGCAAAAAAGTTGGAAGAAACTTTACAATAAAAAATTTACGTCCAAAAAAATCATACCCCCGTGTAATTTTGCATCCGAACATCTACATGCGATATGACTTTTTCGGATGTAAAATTTCAAAAAAAAATTGATGTCATATTCCATATAAAATTTCCTAATAACATGATGAAATTATATTGAGAAATTTGTATCACAAAAATAATAAATGTTAATGAAATAATTGAATTTTTTAAATACAAAATGCGAGTTAGACGTATTTCTTTAAAACTCACGTTGAACGTATTTTTAATTATTTTCGATATCAGTTTGGACTATCCGATATGCCCATAATGTAATTCTCGAAATAAGTTTCGATATGACATAAGCAATTTGTAGATTCGATTAGCATACGATCGTCGAAGAATTTTTAAAATTAGCATATTATCGAAATTCAAATTGATTTTGCATCTATTTGATGGAGATTAAATCAATTTTTTAATAAATTTTGATACAAGTTAAATGGTTATAGATTTCATGAAATATGTCATTAAAATTAATTATTAACTTTGATTTAGATTAAAATTTAGATTTCAATCGATATCAAATATGATTTTATATAATAAAAAAAATCTCAAAATTTGGCTCCCGACCTCTTGGGTTGGACGCCAGTGCTTTTATTAAAATATTTTCATATAAAATGAATATTGAATTTTTTTTTTCATTTTAAGGACAATTTCTCGTAGATGACGATACAATAAACGTTGGAATGATTACACGCCTTACGTAATGTTTTTATTTTAACACGATAATCCTCCTTATCAAAACTTGAAAGCTCCACGAACTTGACTAAAATCAACTCAAAACAAAAGCCAAATTGCTACAAGGTCGACAAATTTGACTAAATGGCTCTTTATTTGACGCGTAAAGAAGGCCTTGCTAATCAAGTGAAAAATTAGATGAGGATCATTTTTATGTCCTTTTAAAAGTTGAATATTTTGAAAATTTACTGCGAGGTCATCGTTTTGTTTTTTGTTTTCGCCTTCTTTATGTGCACCAGCTTGTCTGGACTTCATCACAACGAGATTATAACGTGAAAAAGTAACGACTCTCACGAAATGTGTAGTTAAAAAATAAGTATTAATC
>CAIGRL010008576.1:0-12726 GCA_903798325.1 Fraxinus xanthoxyloides | reverse complement strand
GGAGCTATTTTTCAAGGTCAACAGTTATTATTAGCCTTTGTTTGATCCCATTATTTCTAAAATATATTTTTTTATCTTATTTTTAACCACACGTTTTTTAATAAAATCAAATTCACTCAAATTAAAGATTTTCCTTATTTTTTAATCACACATTCACCGTCAAAATACTATTCCAAAATGCATTTTCATAAGAAATAGGGCTCCAAGCCAAAACGTGTTTGTGTAAACTTGAAGAAACTCGATTTAATAAAAGCGTCACGATCTCAATAAAATTTATAGACGAGAGATGAATATATAATCTAATATGGTTTGTTGTACACAAAACGACCTCAAAATAAGAGAGTATAGAATTAAGAGGGGCACATAATGTACAAATCTAGTAATTATTAGGTTAAGATCGAAACGGAAAGTTTTTTTGGCTATAAAAAGTTGTGGCTCTACATTAATTTAGTTAAAAATTATACTATTAGTAAATTTTAATAAAAGTTGATAAAATATGTTATTGAAAAGTTGATAAAAATTATTAGTTCACGGAATATGTAATTAAGATTAATCATTAATTTTCATTTAAATCTTTATAAACTTTTGCTTGATGGTAAAGTAATTGAATTTTCTTTTATAAATGGGGTGCCAACAATATAATCACCAACAATCTCTCTCTCTCAACGTGATTGTAACGTGCTTCGAAACCCATAGCATAATTTTGACATTAATAGAAATAACAATAGAACCGATCACAGTAAACTTTAGAGGTACCAAAAGGGAGTAACTTGGTCCAATCTAGAAATTCAGAAAGTTCAGGGACTAATATTCAGGATTGTAAAATCTTATATACCAACCTGCACATATCTGAAAATCTAGGGATTAGTATGCATGATTTTGAAAACTTCAGGGACAAACTTGTAATTGATAAAAAACTAAGGAATGGTGACACTTGCAAATCCCAAAAATTATCATCTAACTCCCATTTTATTGGACTTCCTGCTAGCCCAATTATAGCTAGTGCCCAATTGCAAGTCCAATATTAAGCCCAATTCACAATTCAATTGATTGGAAAAAGTGGGAATTACACCATTCCCTACTTTTGAAGATCTATATTCTAAAATCAAATTTGAAATTTTAATTTTTAAAAATCAGATATTTTTTATTTTACATTATATACATAAAATTAAATATTAATTATAAAATTTCCATGTCAATTAATTTCATCCCAAATCAAACCCTAAATTCTCTCTCTCTCTCTCGTCCCATCTCCATCTTCTCTCTTTCCCCTCACCGGCTGTATTTCTTTCCTCCTGTCTCTGTCTTCTCTCTTTCCACTCACCGACGACGCTGGAGCTCGAAACGATGACCAACGCAGATCCGTGACTTATAAAATTTTCTATTCGGATCGAGAAATATTTATAAGATTCTTGATTTGTCACCATAAAATAAGTTGTGATCAATAATTTGATAAATTGTAATCAATTTGTAATAAATAAATGAGTTGCTAATGTCACAGTTCACTGGTCACAGTCATTTTGCATAGGTCACAAATCAATATAGACGGGTCACAGATAAATATGATCAATAAATTTTAGTCATGACCATATTGTATAAAACTGTGGCTAATTAATTCATCATTAAGGTCACAAATCATTGTCATAAGTTTAAGTTCATAAGTCACAATCATTTTTTATAGGTCACAAATAAATATAGACAAGTCACAGATCATTATTAACAGGTCACATATTGTTTTGTAGAGTCACGATTCAAATTTACAGGTCACATTTCATATTACTAGTCACAGGCAACAATCAAGATGTCATAAATCGTGTCAATTGTACAAAAAGTATGTTGGAGTTGTCGTCGGAGTATTCGCTGGAGTTGGAACAATTGTCGGAATCGAAATAGTCGTTTGAATAATTCGGTGACGGAATGGTCAACGGAATCGGAGTAGTCCCGAAACGATTATCGGAATAGTCGTCAGAACGTTCGTCGGAGCAGTTGTCAGAACGGTCTCAGGAATATTCCAAGGGATATATATATATATCCCTTGGAAGAATGCAAGCAAGAACCAAGAAGATTAAGAGGGAAGGGGGGATAAAAAGTCAATTAGAACCGAGTGTGTTTGATATATATTATTTTTGAAGAATGTATTTTGGAATAGTAAATTGATGGAGAATGCGTGGTTGAAAAAGAAGGAAATGTTATTGATGTGATGGAAAATATTATTTTATTAAAGAACGTGTGGTTGAAAATGAGTAAAAGAATGAGAATGAGAAAATTAATGTGGGCCAAATGGGGGCTAAGGTGAAATAAGAATTATATGCGAAGTCAGGAAGATTATCCAAAAATAAGTCTGCACCAAGAGAACCGAGAAATGTAGCAACTTAAAGGGCAAAGTCATGCATCATATTTAGGGTCATAACCAGAAAAAAAAAAGGGAGATTGTAGTTTCTGCTCTTTCTTCAGACATGCAATAAGCCACCGGAAAACTAATTGTAAATTTTAAAAACTAGGTTGGAAACAAAAGTCAAATCGCTCCTCGATTATGTTTTCATTGACATCTGGACGAGTTCTGTGACTGAAATCTTTCCTCTTTTTACAGAAAAAGGGTTTGAGGTTTGCAATTTGACGTGTGTTCTATTGTTTCTTGATTCGGGTTCTAGGTGTTGTAAATTGAAACCCTAAGTTTAGACGCTCAATTTCAAGTAAAATCCTAATTTTAGAATAAGATAGAGGTCACAAGATGGATAGATGTTAGAGGTGATACGAAAAAGGAACAATTGCAAAATTATCCAAAATCAAACTTGCTTTAATAATATGTTAAAATATTATAAATTGTATATATTAAACTTACTATTACAAGGTGGAAGATTCTATTTATAGAATTACAAATAATTTTAAAAGAAAAGATTATGTGATAATCACACAATCAATTATTCAAGAAAATAATTCTACACAATTGAAAAACTATCGTGTAAAACAATCTTATAATATTTTCATATTTTCAACACAAGTCATCGCTAAGAATCACCATATGTATAAAGAATGTTATTAAAGCATAATGTAGATTTAGATATACATATATCTATGTGTAGCGAAAGATTGATCCACCAATGGTAATTTACGGGCTCCGTCTCTAAATCAAAACCGAATCAACCCATCAAATTATGACCCAAAACATACTAATATTCCCACACTTCGTTTCATTTGGTTGTACCCACAAAGGACACAAGGAAGGATGACTGTGTTATTGCAACCACAAAAACCGAAGCGAATGAGAAAAAACAGTAGAGCACAAAGCAGAGAAAAGAGGAAAAACATAATCTATGATTTATGAAATGAGATCTTCAAATCTTTGGCTCCATGTAATTTCCACCTAATTAAATTAGATTACCTCCAATCATTCCAAATACTTTTAGGGTCGAGTCATTTCATTAAGGTATTGATATCTAAATTGGTCATTTTGTCGATGCTGATTGAGAAATTCTAATGATTTAACATTATCGACCGGGATGTCGTTTGATGGCAATTTGCTCAACACTATCAAATGTAATACAATAGTTCTATATTACTACCCAGTCCTTCCAAGGGGACTTTAAAGGGTCTAAAAACTTAAACAACGGAGGTAATATCAAAGAAAAAAGAGAAATCGTCAACTGACTTGGGGATTTCTTCTTCTTCAACCAACGTCTCAGGCCTTGTTACATTGCCAAGTCAGTTTTCTCATGGCAAAAGTGTTCCCTTTTAAAATTAGAACTCAGCAAGTGGTGCGACAATCCTGGAGAATTTGAACAGTGAGAGCTTCAACATATCTCTGGGAAATAACTCAAGCTTTATTGCAACCAATATCTCTACAATTTTGCTAATCTGGCTATACGAAACAAGTTAAAAATCGATAAATCAAGCGAACCAGAAAAAGTTAACGTGATCCATAGGATCTGCATCGAAATCAACACTATACAAACATTTTTATTTTTTATTTTTTAAAAAAAGAGGAAGTAAAAATTTGTGAATCATTCTGTACGGTGTGTTCCATTTATTGTGCACCAAACATTTTTGCCTTCATTTTTCAATACTAAATTTGATTGAGAAAAAAAAACGGAAAAGAAAAAAAAGAAACTATCTCTCAAGAGCCTATCAATTTGCCCTACATAACTAAAGCCAAAATGTAGACAATAATCAAACTATGTTAATTTGTAGACCACGTTGGTCCACACTTTTCAAAATTCACTTTAAATCATACGTTTTATGAAGTTTACAATTTTGATCAATTTTTCAATCATACATTCATCAACTTCTATCAAAATTTACAAATTAGAAAAAAAAAACCTTTTTTTTAATTAAATACAAAATATTTGAATGATATAATACTTTATGGGAAAAATTTCATACATAAGAGATTATGTCTCATTTAAAACTAAAAAACGAGGTTTATTATTTCAAAGACGAGATATTTATTAAATTTCATTTATGAAATAATTGTTTAAAATATATTTTAATAATAAATATATTATGGTCACAATTACGTGTTTATAGTTCACGACTTATTTCTCGATTACATATTATCAAATTAAATGGTCACAATTTATCAAATTCTAATCCACAATTACAAATTTAGTCGCATTCACGACAAAATAATGATTTATTGATCTAACACCCAAATAATGGGTCACAAATGTAAGCCCCAAAATAACTAACTAAGAGGGGGTGAATTGATTTTTTAAAATTTTTTCAAAGAATTAATCTAAATTCAAGCAAGTAAAGACTAAATAGATTAATTCAAATAATAAGTACAAATATAAAAATGATAAGTAAAAGAGATAGATGATGCAGATGATGTAATTGTGGAGGTTCGTTCCAAAGTAATGATCTATGTTTTTCGTTATCGAGCTCTTCGGTACGAGCAATGTCTTTTCACTATATCAATTGACTTATGCTACAATCCAAACTTTTACAATGCTTTCGGTAACTTATTAATAAAGAGCACATATTGTCACATATTTTATATACCGTGATTTATCTTGTAAGTGTACGGTGTCAAATTTTATAATATACTAGTGGAGTTAAGTGTCGAACTCACATGGATTATAATTTAATTCCTATCAAGTATATTTTAACTTTTACTTTATCTAGACGAATCAAATCTAAGTTCGGTGTCTTTATCCTAAAATATATGAATGTTTAATAAATCAAATGAATTGAAAACAATTTAAAGGAGAATATNCTTATGCTACAATCCAAACTTTTACAATGCTTTCGGTAACTTATTAATAAAGAGCACATATTGTCACATATTTTATATACCGTGATTTATCTTGTAAGTGTACGGTGTCAAATTTTATAATATACTAGTGGAGTTAAGTGTCGAACTCACATGGATTATAATTTAATTCCTATCAAGTATATTTTAACTTTTACTTTATCTAGACGAATCAAATCTAAGTTCGGTGTCTTTATCCTAAAATATATGAATGTTTAATAAATCAAATGAATTGAAAACAATTTAAAGGAGAATATCAATGCGAGAAAGCATAGGGATTGATTTCACCTTACTATCAACAATGTTTTTCTACTTCTATAGTTACTTCTATCGATTTCTCTTGAATTCATAGGCAAGAATCACAAATTAAATTTCATTCCCTCTCTCGAGTGCCTAATGGAACCTAACTCTATATTTTAATCCCAATATTTCTATTTCAAATTAACGCTATAGAAATTACAAGCACAAGATTCTTAAATGAAATAAACCTCAAAAGAATTACACACTCTCAAAACTTATAATTTTCCAGGTTTCTGGGTTGGGGGCCACAACGTCCAGGAGCGACGCCGCGGAACCCAGCTCTCTGCCCATTTTTATGTTACTTGCGCCCAAGTTTCTGCCTCCTTTTCCACTTCATTTTTTCTGTTGTTTCACATCCTTCCATGATCATTATCTTAGCTCCATTCCAAATTCCAAAATATGTCTTTTCATCCCATTTATTTAAATTACAAAAGAACATGAACACATACATCAAAATGCTCATAAGTGCTCAAGAACATGCCGAAAACTACAACTTAAAGGTATTTGTTTAATGCGTTAATCACACTCACCACATATCCTTATACAATATTGAGTTTTACGGAATCTCAACACGACCCACAATATTGAGTTTTACGGGACCTCAATATGACCCACACGGTGACTTACAACAAGGAGCACCGATTCTTATACAATGTTGATCTTTAAGGGACTTCAACACAACCCACACTTTATCAAAGTGATTTGACAATGAAATTCTTCTCTTGATAAGTAATACAAACAAATTAAGTACTAAAAAAGGCTAACACTGCAATTAATAGTAATAAATGATAGTTTAAGTGTTAGATGAAAAATTTTGATGAATATGATAGTCAAAAAATTAGATTCAATCAATCAAAGTATTTCAATGAGAATGTAAAGAAATAAATACAATGTAGGTTAAAAAATATTCTCAAGAAATATCTCTATTTTAATGGATGATTGTAATAAATTAACTACTAAGAGAGAAATGAGAAACTTTGATGAATATGATGATTTTACAAGTTTAGTTCACTTAATCAAAGTTTCAATATGAGGAAGAAGAAATGTTTATGCAACATAAGTGCAAAAATTTTCTTAAAAAATATATCTTTCTTTCAATGAATAATTTTTGATAAAATAAGTATTAAGAGAGAAATTAGAAACTTTGATGAATATGATATTTACAAGTTTGATTCAATCAAAGTTTCAATATGAAGAAATAGGAAAAATTTATGCAATGTAAGTGCAAATATCTTCTTCAAAAATAAATATTTTTTAAAATTGATATAGATAAATTAAGCACAAAGAAAAATGAAAAATTTTAATAAGAGAAATAATCCAAAAAATTTGATTCAACAATCAAAGTTTTTGTTATGAAAAGTAAATAAAATGAATGTAAAAATGTAAGCTCAAATAAGATTTTTCAAGAAAGCATTCTTCTAGTTGTTATAGTGAATGCAAAATGAAGCGGTATTTGTAGCAATCAAAATAAAATAGATTCTGCCCAACTGGACTACCATCTGGATGTTCGCTACTTATCCGGTGACTAACTAGCCGTTGCGGTGAGAACGGTAAAAAATTTTATCGTTGGAGTCCATCCGAACGTCCGTATTGACATAAGTTTTTCTGTCAAACCGGACGTCCGGTTGACTGTTGACTCTTTTTAGAGATGCGATCTAAATTCAAGTATCATTTTGAAAAATCATTCTTACTTTTGATCAAAAAATATTTTATACAAATGATATGAAAATAGCTATTTGTGCGATTTTTGAGCTGTTGTGATTCATTACTAAAGATCAAAGTGTTATACCTTTGCGTATGATCTCGGAAATCCAGTCTTTGATCTTGATTCGAAATTTCTTTCATGATTGACTCTTAAACTCTTGATTTTGATATTTCTTGACATTTGGCTTTAATACTCGACTTCGATCTTGATCTTCTTCATGAACCCAATTTATAATGTGTAGATTTTGACAATGCTCGATTGATTTTAGCATTGAACTATCATAACTTAAAATCAATTATTAGAAACAATATAAATCTTGTTTGTTATGATCAAAACATTAAGGATAAAATCAACCATATGTTAACAATTTTCCTCTTTTTGATTATGACAAACAGCATGCTTTATAAGGTAAGATTGAACAATTTATATCATATTGATAAAGGAATATATATCATAAATTTATCATGTAATTCATATTCCCCATATCTTTTACAATTCAAAAACTACACATTTAAAAGCATATGAATGATTTTCCCTCTTTCGCCATTTTTCATGTACTCTAAGCATATTATATTTCAAATCAAAACATGTATAATCATCTCATTCTATTTCTCCCTTTTGACATAAGCAAAAAGGGATAACATTTAAGATCAAAATATAATTTTTCCTTTTAAGATAGCACATATGATAGGAATAGTATGTCGTATAAGATCAAAACTTTAAATCAACCATAAAAAATAGTAATATATTCCCACTCAATTAAGCACAAGATGTCACATATATGCAAGTTTAAATAAGATGATAATCATCACATGTATAGTAAAATAATAATCAAAGTATGAGTGAAATGATAAAAATATAATCATTTAGGTAAACTTTATATAAGTTCCAACCAATTATGCATGTAAAATCATACGAGAACATTTAGTATAAATTCAATTTAACCACCTACTTCAAATTTATCGATAATTCCTAATCCTCTTAGAATATATGCAAATCTAATCAAGTAATATTGATCAATTGATTCTTCATATTTACAAATTTGAATACAATAACCTCATTCTGACACTAAGATGTCTAAAATTCGTTTTGTGGCACTAAGGTATGATTCTTGATAATTGGATTGAGATCAAGCACATAATCACACACCAAACATAATATCGAGTTTACTTGCGATTAAATAAAGAAGAAATCCAATAATACCTCGATATTTTGTTATATTTATGGAAGTATCTTTATCATCTTTGTCCATTTTGATTGATGAGCTCATAAGAGTGTTCATTTCTTAGATTTTCCTTATTTTGATCTTAAATAGTCATTTGTTCGAGTAGAGTTTCTAATCCTGCATCATTAATAATACCTTTCTCACGATCAAGAAGGTTAGTTTCATCAAAAGAGGATACACGAATATTTTGAGTCATTTTTTGTCAATATATCAGACGTGCATTTCACAGTTGTCATATTTGGATTTAGATGTTACAGTTCAAGTTTCACATATGTTACAGCAACAATTTTTTTTGTAATGTTATCAACAAGACACGATTATCTTATTTTGTGATATATGTTATAAATCATTCGTTAGAAATCTTATCGGGACCAATGTGTACAGGTGAGAAATAAATGTATAATATTCATATTTGGTCGCAAATATGAATCTTATCAACACAGAATGTATGAATTCAAGGTTACAAATACCATGAACACAGAGATGCACAGATCCCAAACGATTTTATTATATCTGATGTCACAGATTACTGTGTACAAAGCACATATGTCACAGATTCATCAATTTATCACTATCAACATTAACAGATAACAATGTAAGGTTACATTATCACATGTCAGAGATGTTTTAAGTAGGTCACAAATAAATTGATAATTTAAAAAAAAAAATTAATTATCATATCTCAGGGACACATTTTTGATTGCAGACGTGATAAAATAGGCTAAGTAATTTAGGAAATAATGCGAAGTACATCAAGGATAGTGGTAACGATAAACTTCATGTTGGTATGTTTTGGCTTAACATAATCAAGTTGGTTTACGTCCTACGGTTGTGACCACTTCCTTGGCAACATCCACATTTCATTGCTTGTTTTCCCTCACATGACGATCTTTTCCTCTTTTCTGCATGTCTTCTCGAACTCCTCTTTTGGCTGGGCGGTAATATGACTATGCTTTCTAATTCTTGAGTCATAGTCCATTCATTAGGATTTTCGACTGGGTAAATAGTATCTTGGTATGCATTCATGTACGCATCTCGTGTGTAAAAGTACATATAATAATCGTATGAATCTCCCTTTGTAGTTGCTATCACTGCCAAAGTGTGTGGACATGATATCTGATCAACTTGAAGCATCCTACACGTGCAAGTATGCCTCTCTATTTTGACAACAAATGTTGAGCGCAACCGAAAGTATTGTCTGGTTGGCAGGAGAAACCTGCATAGAGTTAAAACCAACATGTCAAGTCACAAATTAAAAGTTCAGGTTCAATATTAGGTCACATATATTACGTTTCATGTAACAAATGTAATATCTACCCTCATGTTCTTCAAATCTGTACTCATTTCTCTAATTAATTTTTCGTACTTAGTAAACAACTTCGTGAAAGTGCTATTTGCAGTGTCTCTGTTCTTACAAAACCAAGATTATACAGTTTGTTGTAATGACTCCAACAAAGCCACAATAAGATAGTTCTTTGCTATTCTTACAAAACCAAACTTGCTTTAATAATATGTTAAAATATTATAAATTGTATATATTAAACTCACTATTACAAGGTAGAATATTCTATTTATAGAATTACAAATAATTCCAAAAGAAAAGATTATGTGATAATCACACGATCAACTATTCAAGAAAATAATTCTACACAATTGAAAAGTTATCGTGTAAAACAATTTTATAATCTTTTCATATTTTCAACACAAGTCATCGCTAAGAATCGCCATATGTATAAAGAACGTTATTAAAGCATAATGTAGATTTAGATATACATATATCTATGTGTAGCGGAAGATTGATCCACCAATGGTGATATACGGGCTCCGTCTCTAAATCAAAACCGAATCAACACATCAAATTATGACCCAAAACATACTTATATTTCCACACTTCGTTTCATTTGATTGTATCCACAAAGGACACAAGGAAGGATAAATGTGTTATTGCAACCACAAAAACCGAAGAGAAGGAGAAAAAACAGTAGAGCACAAAGCAGAGAAAAGAGGCAACCATTTTTCTCAAGCAAAACGAGCAAATAACGCACGCGAATTACCAAGCAAAGAAGACAACATATATAGATAATATTAGGTATAGAGATGGGCCAAGTCCAATCCAATAGATGGGCCACGTAAACCAATAAATGGATCAACTTTAATAAGCCTTTCAAGTAGTGAATGGAATGGACTACAAATAGAATATTAAGGAGCACAAATTATTATTAATAAGAATCTCCGCTAAACGGAAATTTTCATAATTAAGAGGTTAAATTTCAACCATTTTAAATTTAAGAGTTTAAAATTTAAAATTTCAGATTTTTTATAGTTTAAAATTTCAAATATTAGATTTCTTTTTAAATTTTATTTATAAATTAATTAACTAAACATATATTTTATTAATTAAATATATTAATGTTACAATTCCATATAATTTGGTCACAAATTCTATATAATTGGTCATAAATCTCAAATTATTTTATGATCACAACTCAAAAAATTTATAGGTTACAATTTGTTAATCGGTCAAAAATAAAAAATTGAAACTTCACAATTCAAAAATTTTATACATCACAATTTGTTCATCGGTCACAAATCATAAATTTTATAAGTCACAAATTATTTTACGGTCATAAATCATAAATTTTATAGGTCACAAATTATTTTACGGTTACAATTCAGAAGTTTTATAAGTCACAATTTGTTCATCGATCACAAATAAAAAAATTGAAACATCAAACTATCACAAATTGTCAAATTATCAGTCACAAATTAACAATTTTATGGATCACAAATTATTTTTTGTTCACAATTTATATTTTTTATTGGTCACAAACAACCAAATAATCTGTTATCACTCCCAATATTTACTACACTACCTCACCATTGCCTCAGCACCACCACCACCACCACCATTGTTGCCACCAGAACAATTACCACCTCCCGACAAAAAACATACCACAGATCTGCTTCGCTAGCAAACCACCACCACACGGACAATCTGAGCCCATCGTCACCGCACCCAACCACCGCACAACCACCACCGCTCATAGCATCCCAACCACACACTAGCACACAATTTATTTATCAATTACAAGTCATCACTACCTCACCACCGCAGCCACCACCACCACCACCACCCAAACACTACCAAAAGTTCAAATCCAGGTCCAAAGGTCGAGCATCACAACGGCCGAGCCACCACCTCACACCCTTAGCACAAACCACTGTCGATCACCCAATCGTCGGAGCGGCGTTGCACCACTGTTCCACTGAAAATATAAACCAATTCAGCACCACTCTCAAATAACTGACCTCATCCTGTTACTAACAATTGACATGTTTTGATTGGAAGACAAATATTTAGAATTCAAGGTCTCCGCATCTGGATGCCCTGAGATTAATATTTCCTGAGTTCAAATTGTGGGAAGGATCATTTGCAGTGGAGAAATGGGGCAATTTACAGAGAAATCGATTTTAATTAATTAGGACCCAAAGAGAGGATGAGAGAGTGGAGAGAAAGAGACTATATAGGAAAAGTGGATATATAATTAATTTTTAATAATAATATATTAATTAACAAAACATCTGATTTTTGAATTAGTAAACATAATCTATGATTTATGAAATGAGATCTTCAAATCCCTGGCTCCATGTAATTTCCACCTAATTAAATTAGATTGCCTCCGATCGTCCCAAATACGTTTAGGGTCGGATCATTTCATTAAAGTATTGATATCTAAATTGGTCATTTGATCGATACTGACTGAGAAATACTAATGATTTAACATTATCGATCGGGAGGTCGTTTGACAACAATTTGCTCAACACTATCAAATGTAATACAATAGTTCTATATTACTACCCAGTCCTTCCAAGGAGACTTTAAAGGGTCTAAAAACTTAAACGACGGAGGTAATTTATAGAAATCATCAACTGACTTGGGGATTTCTTCTTATTCAACTAAAAGTGTTCCCTCTTAAAATTAGAACTCAGCAAGTGGTGCGACAATCCTGGAGAATTTGAACAGGGAGAGCTTCAACAGATCTCTGGGAAATAACTCGAGCTTTATTGCAACCAATATCTCTACAATTTTGCTAATCTGGCTATACAAAACAAGTTAAAAATCGATAAATCAAGCGAACCAGAAAAAAGTTAACGTGATCCATTAGGATCTGCATCGAAATCGACACTAGACAAACTTTTTTTATTTTTTATTTTTTTTTTTTTAAAAAAGAGGAAGTAAAAATTTGT
>CAIGRL010008575.1:0-20523 GCA_903798325.1 Fraxinus xanthoxyloides | reverse complement strand
AATGGTCCACCCCCAAAATGAGAATCTTTTATTTCTCCATCTCAACATTGATAACTTTGTCATACACCCACTTCTTTTAATCATTGTTTTGCTAAATTTTTTAGTCAAAATCGCCTAACAACATTTTTATGGACTCCACTCGAATTAAATGACCCCCACAAAGAATACCTTTAACATAATTAAGATTTTTTTAACCTTAAAAGATGCTAAAAGGTAATATTCAAATGTTTGAAAATTTGGAAGACGTTGGTATCTAATGATCACTGAAGATTGATGTATATTTAAAAGTCTAGAAAGAGAAAATTTATGACACCCCGATGGTTACTAAAGCCAATTTAGGGTAATTCAAGAGGATTAGAGTTATTGAATCGCCTAATGCTTTTATAACTTAACGGTCAGAAAGCTCCATATCAAACTTTAACTCCTTCAAGTTGGCTATGGAAAATAGACATTAAGGAATAATTTTTAATTTTGAAACGGCAAGACTTGTCTATACAATAATGAATTACCTATTTAAAAAAACAGCAATGTGATTTCCCTTTTAAAACGGAAAAGGGGGTTTCAAGAAAGGTCATTCGTATAATTTGATCTAAAAGCGTGATTTGTTATGATTTGTGTAAGTGAGCTTGAGGGCATATTTTGATCTAAAGGCGTGTTGGAGAAGGGCCCTCAATATATATGTCACCTTTCGGTGTATTGCTTTGAAATTAATAAAGTGCAACTTTTGTGTTAAATCACCATAAAATATTCTCATGCTCCCAATTTTATATATTTATATTTACATTTTGTTTTCCCTATTCTTTATTTCACGCATGCAATTGCTTTGACTAATAATATTCCTTGGCAAGCCAGGAAACTTTTCATTCAATAATGCAAACAATTATTAATAATTATTAACACACGACACTACAGAGAAAAATCACGGCATGAAAAGAATACACAATATCAATGAATTTAAAGATCTTGATTGTTACATAACATAAAGTTAATAGAACACCTTGGTTAATCTTAAAAAAATTTATAATTGTAAGCTAAGTAATAATTAAGTTTTGAAATAAATATATTTTTTATTAATTAATAAGAAGTTGAAAAAAAAATTACTTATTTTGATTACAAGTATTTTGTGATCGAACACACAACCAAACAAGTGATCACATTGTCAATACGGTTCTAACACAAAGGTAAAACACTTCATGTCAGAGCATCACTTCGACAATGAATCATCCCGCAACTTTACGGTTCACTTAGCCCACAAGTCCATGCAATATATAAATATTCATTCTTGAACTTGAGGGGAATATGGTTATGTGTCATTTGACAAAAATCCAAACATCGGCAACATAGTAGTCAACAGCAAGTCCAATCAGATCCACACTCCACAACCAAGCCTAGTCGAGGCTGTATATTAGGTAACCAAAATGATACATCACCTCAAGTAAGGTGTCATGTAGAGGCCGACTCTCTATGACCTTGGCAAGGTGCAATAACTTGCCATGGAATAAATCAGAGGCAATTAGCCTCTTAATGAGAAGAAGGCATCTCTCAATTCACCTATTTTAAGAAATCTTTCGTACAAGATCATTAAATGGTTGATTGATTTGATATATTTACAGTAGATACCTCACAAACAACTTGTCAGTCTACTTTTTAAATGCCAAACTTGGGCTATAAGGTGCTTATTGCCCTTGAATATAAAATTGATGGAATGACACCTATTGTGTCTCCCGTCCTACATCCCCAAATATATTACTCAAGTTGACTAAATTGGTCGTTGAAGTGCTCTCGGTTGCCTCTCCACCATTAGGGAAGGCCATGTACTTCTAAATGTTTGTCCAAGTATGCAAGAGATAAGCAACATAAATGTGAGTGGAGTTGAGATCTATTGACCATGCCATCTGTGTAGAAATCGAGGTCAACAATAAGATAAGAATTACTTTTAGAAAAAATAATATCTTTACTAAGAGAAGTTAGTTATCCCACATATTCGAATTAAAAAATTATTTTCTAACCTCAACAAACATGTTCTGACTCCCTAAAAAATTCGAAGCGTTTTAGAAAAATTGTGTCTTGCTTCTTCACAATAAATTTTCAAGTAGTAACCGTGCACAAGTGACATGAAGACATGGGGTTACGATTTCAATCACGTAAAAAGCATGTTATAATCTTTGCAACTAAGGCCTTGTTTGTTACACATTAAAGTTTTCATTATCATTTTTCTACTCATTTTCAACCAGATATTCATCATAACTGCATAGACCAAGAAGTTACACTTGGAGGGCCAATTTTACTTTCAACCAAAGATGTTTTAGCCCCTGTTTGGTACACATTAAAATTTTCATTTTCATTCTTCTACTCATTTTCAACCAGATATTCTTCAATAAAATAATATTTTTCATCACATCAATAATTTTTCATTTTTTTCCCAGAACTCGTAGTCCCAAGTGGACTAGTTCGTTTGCCATATGTACCTAACACAAGTTATAATTCCTTCAAATATTATGGTGTGTTTAATTGCGAGCATTTAATTTGTATGGAAAAAAAAAATTCTAAGCAATTCAATTGTCTAGAACTTCTATTTATGAAAATTATTAATTAAATTTATTTAATTAATTTAGTTTTCAACTTTAAAAATATTGTACTTGTCTATTTTTTATTCATGTGTAAATGAGAGGGGAATAGATGAGAGAGAGAGAGAGAGTGAATTACCTAAAAATAAAAGTTCTCTCTCTCTCTAAAGAAAACATTTTTCTTATTTTCAAGAAAAATATGGTCACGTAACCAAAATTAAAAAAATATATATTTTTCAGTGTAAAAAATTGTCAAATAAGAAGCACAAAAGTAAGAAATTTGGTAAAAAAAATACACATTTCATGAAAAATATTGACAAACAAACGCATCGTTATTTCAATTGAATCTTTTTCATGCAGAAATTTCAATTATTATCTCAGCCCCTTCTTTTGATGGGCATTTTACAGTGAGTTGGTTGATGGACACAACCTTCCAAAGCTTGGAGGGTCCAATTATCATGGGAAAGGTGGGCAGCACGTGTCTTCCGGCGGTTGCTGTGCTCAAATTTCTTAATGTGGCCACGCCAATATTGAGCAATGCCATCAAAAGAAATCCTGGAAAGATCATGTTGAAGATCCCTGAGAATCAAATTTGCAACTTGTATTGAAATGGGAGAATTAAAATTTCTAGGAGTGTCAACTGAGCGAGGTTTGGATGTATATAAAGCCCCCAAGCTTGGTCAACAACTAAGTTGTCCATGTCAATGGAGGAGGTGAGGTTTGGACGGACAACTACTTTTTCAAACGAAGACGGATTGATGAATGAAATTGTGATTTTATGCAAATTTCGTCATTTGGAGTTCAAATGAATTGTGCTATTCAACTAAAGTCTAGATGACTATTTAAAGGGTGTTTGGTGTGGATTAAAATCAGATTTTTAGTGGATTGTGATAGAAGTTTTTGAAATGTGTGGTTAAAAAGATGTAGTACTCGTGAAAGATGTTGTTGATATTGATTATTTGACTTCGACTTAGATTAAAATCAGATTTTAATCCTGTCCAAACAGACCCTGAGTTATATGGTAGTGAGATCCCTTGCACGTTGTCCAATGTCTAAGAATTCATTCAAACTTCATTAGAGGATATACATAGATTGATAGATATTTAGACTCTAGATGAATAATATTACCCTTTCATAATTGTTTAATAAGACCTAACGGCTAGATTAATGAGAACAAAATATTATATTATTATGTTCGATTTTCAGTTTCATCTAAGCCATTACGGTCAAGGGACATATGAGCATGATGTCATGGAAGGCAATCCTTCAATCTCCAATCATGTAAGGGATGTCTAGACCATGGTAACAATCCAAATGTGGTATATAAGTAAATGAAGCTAGCAGTGCATTAGATGTGTGAATAAACCTTCTCAAAAAATATGGACTCGAACTCCAAAGTGATTTGATTGACGAAGAAGAAAAATTTATCCAATTGTCGTAAGAATAAATCAACAAAGATATATCATAGCATCGGGGTGACGAAAGCACATCATGCTATGGAGGGAAAATAGCTGTATCATGCCCTCCAATGGAGCCCCCTTTTATTACTTGATTTGTTGTATTCTTACCAATAAACAAAAATATAATATTTTGTTCAAAGCATCGGTATCTATTGTTTCATACATGTAGAGTTCTTACAATGACATTCTTACAATCGCTCATTCTCCACGAGCATGAGGAATGTCTATTCAGATAAAAAATTTTGGCATTTCTGACTCCAATTTCTTGACGATTTGTGGGGTAGAACAAATGTGCAAGAACCCAAAATTTTGCCCAATTTTTCCCCTTGATAGGCTGCCATTATATTTTTTAATTGACACATGAAAATGAACTGAAGTTGGATGACTCAATTGGCATCTTTATAGAAGTTCAGTGACCAAATTGAAATCAATCATTCAATGTTATGATCTCATGAAGAATGAGAAATTGCCAAGAACAAAGTCACACGAAATAAGAGTACCTATAAAAAGTAAAATAACAAGAAGTTTCCAGAAAATATCGGTGTATCAGAAAACCTGAATATGGTGAAATATGCGCCAAAAAGCCCAATCAAACAACCTTTGAAATCATACAAGGAACCTACACACACTATGCACCAACTACAGAAAACAAGAAATACAAAACAAACTGGCATCTCTACTTGAGGCCGCTTGTGCGTTTCTTTTATACAAGTTCATGCATCAAATACGATAGATGCAATTTTTATAGGAGAATACGAGACCCATTCTCCTCTATGTCAGGCAGCAGTTTCTGAACTGAACGAATCATGGGCACATAAAAAGTAAGTGTGCTATTGAGCGATCTACCGAATTTGTATCGGTTTCCATGTTCATGAATCCAGCGCACCTATAAAGAAAGGTCATTGACAATTATCAAAGAGTTCAAACAGGAGCAAAAGGCAATAGCTTTTAGCATCATTTTCAGCAAAACAAACTCAGTTATACGTTTAGGTTATGCTGAATGATTGAATATTATTGATGTGCAAATATATGGTGACATACTTGTTTAATCCTTCAGCCATAAATGTTCCACTGGCATCTCTTTCATCTCCGGAGCTGCTGTTCGGGTTTTCATGGTGTTGTCTTTGTTCAGCACTCTTTGCTAAACGATATAAACCATCCCTTATGCATAGCTTTGTCCTCAAGTCCAACTAAACAAAGAATATTAACCGCAATCAGTGCCAAGGCAGTTGAATATTTATGAAGACATGGATGGAGCATACAAAAATGATACGCAGTTGGCATATAAGGGTGCGTGGAAGACCTAAGAACTATTGAATGGAAATAAAAAGGAGATGTAACTCTAGTTCTTGTTACCTAATAGGCCACACACGTACAAGCTTATGCCCTGCCTGTGGGCCTACATTTTAGTGCACGCCTATACCAGATGAGTATCTTTACCAAAACCTTGTGTTTGAATGGTCCAATGGACAATTTTGCGTACTGTCCCGTTTCTCTCGTTTCACTGCTTTGGAAGAGGGCCTTTGATAATCTAAATCATTGGACCCCCTCGAAAAGTTCTGTTACCCACAGATGAGAGTGATCAGGGAGGACAACACGAAGTGAATTACTAAAATTTAGAGATGCGTTCAACCACTTCATCTAAAAGCTTAAGTTGTTAGATAATGTCACATTTGTATCATTTAAATATTTTACTCGACATACCCCTTCACATGTAGTGGGGTTCATTTTTTTTTCCATTAAAGCCTGCCACATGCATAATTTCAATAAATGGGTGGCGGTAAAACTTGTACTTAGGGGACCGTTGCCTGGTTTGATATCAAGAACACAGAGATGATAGAGAATAAAATTGTGACTATATGTGTACAATGTAGTCTATCTAAGAAAAAAACATATGTACAAGAAATAATGCTTACTAATATAGAAACTATAGAAGTTTAAGCAGTTAAATAAGGCCATATGTATATCATTTAAGTAATATATAAATTGTGCAGTGAGGTTATCTTATCCAGCTAAGTAGTCTAAAACTATCTTATTCTTTTTAACTTTTCACTTTAATTTCCCCTGATCTACATATTTAACCATCCATACCATGAAACTTCTATTACCAAAGGGTGTACTCAAACTACAAGTTGAACTAGGAAAGTTCTCAATCTCTCTTTGCAGCCATGTCATGAATAAAACTGCACATTAGCCATTGAATAGGATCTCTCTTTGTAATATAACTCCAATAGAACAACTTGTGTTGATTTTGACTGAATTTGCAAACTCTACATAATCATGTAGAATTGAAGTTTTAAAGCAATCTTCGGTCTGTAGGACCTTAGCATTACACAGATGCAAATAATAATTCTGTAGTCTCTATATAGCCTGGAAAATTGCATCCCTACAGTGTCAACTAACAAAAAACCTTAAAAAATTCTGAAGTTGCAACTGTATAAACTGCTCAACTCTTTCAAACTCGAAACCTCAGGTTGATAATACTACAATATGAAAATTGGATTTGACTCTTACTGTACCATTATGGCGTTACTTGCACACAGTTCTAGAAGTTTTGTCTCCCGTATCATAAGACACCACGCAATATAAAATAATAGATAAATTAAACCTCAAAAGGTTTTATGCCATTAGAATAATTCATAATGTACCACAACTTAAAGCTTTACATATTTAAAATCCAGAAAGAACATTATACCTGTTTTGTGACATGCTGAAGCTGGCGAAAACTAACTACTTCTGGTGAAATATCATCCAAATTCAAACTCATTGACAGGCATTCTTGTATGTTGGAGGAACATAATTCTGCCGGAGTTAAAATCCTGACTCCTTCAACATCACAGTGATCGTCGAGTTTATCTCCAGAAAGGTGGACTTGCTTTTCTTGTGAGACAGAATCACATGTGGAGCCTTGCTGTTGATTTCGTATGTCCACACATGGGAAAGCTTGATTAGATGCATCCCCATAAGGAAATTGAATGACTTCACTTGGTAGGTTACTGATATAACTACCATTTCCAAAGTATTGTTCTTTTCTTTTTCTCTCAGATGGGTTCTGGTGCTTTAAAAGCATTTTGTGCTCATGGATCTGCAAGTATTTCACATTGAAATTGTTACATCACCAAACAGTTTGAAAATCATTTAACTATAGTGGATACCATATTTCACTGAGACAGCATCAACGGATTTTAAAGACTATAGACTTCGATTAAACGAAGAAATTTGCACCCCAAAATTAATGAAACTTCAATGAATAACAATTAAATAATCAGGATTAAAAAATAAGCCCAAATAAGTGTTTAAAGTACCATTCAATGGATGCCATCCAAATTTCATTAATATTCAATATTTAAAAAGAAAGAAATTTCATTACCAATTACAATGACACGCACTGACCTGATCTTTAGGCGTAAACTCATATTTCCGGTCTGGGCTAGAGGTTCCATTCACAATAGATAGATGAGAAGCAAATTCATCCCTACCTAGGGGCCAAGAACTCTCTTTGGACCCAACTGGGGATGTTGCCAAGGCTGAATCATTACTATTGCAGGTCACGATCAACTTTGATAGGTCATGGCTTTCTGACATATTTTCCATTGCATTTGATTCAGGACATGAAAACATAAAATCTGACTTCGGCACATCTCTAGATCCTCCTAGAACATTGGGTGATGAAAACCAACCAAATTCATCTTCTCTGCTGGCCCCAAGTCCAAAAGTCGAATCACAACTTCTGAAAGATATGATCCAATGATGAGCAAACAAATGATGCAGTGAAAATTATAAACACCTAATGTCAAAAGGAGAAGGCAGGCAATTACCTAAACATCCTGTCAACATCCTCAAAATTATCAAAAAAGTTGAGATCATTGTCCGTTTGGGGTGTGTCCCCAAGTGGATAACTGTAAGAGTGGCTATGATCTGAAGTACTCTTCTCATCGTGAATTGGATCATTTGCACAAAACTCACTACCAACGGAGTCTGTATTATTATTTTTGAAGTCATGACCTGATGTTTTGGTATTATCAGATATTAACCCGGGAACATCTCCAATCGAGTGGCTATCAGATGAAGTAAGAAACAAACTACTTTGGGTGTGGGACAATGAGTCTTTATCCAATATTGAGCTCCTTCTATTATATTCTCCTTGTTCTCTTTCCTGATCAACATATCTATCACTATATCTGTCTATAAAATTATTTGAAATACAAGTTACTCCACAGCGAGGTTTCTTGCAACTATCACCCTGAAACGAATTTCTGTTGGTCCGTTTGTCACCCGTCTGGGGCACTATGTGGTCATCAATCTGGCAAAATTCATCCCAAACTGTATCTTCAATCTGTTAACAGCAGTTACAGATTTTTTAGGGGTAAAAACTGCAGAGAATAATTTTAACAAATATGCGTAAAAATTTACAACAGATTAGAGAATAATGAACTCGTGAATTAAGGAACCACGAGGTAGTTGTGTAAAAAACTTTCAACCATAATTCAGTCCTAAGGACCTTAATGTATTTAGTCAATCCATTTAGCGACATGTAACTTAGTGCCTCTAGTACACACTATCCATTTAAGTGTAATTTCTGTGATCTCCACATTAACAGGATATGTGACATATGTAGTCCATCCATTTAATGACCTGTAATTTAGTGCCTCTAGTACACACTATTGTGTCCTTTTTTTGGGGTAGAAATGGATAACCTCTTTTGAATAGATAGATCAAAGACCAATGACTTATAAGACTAATTAACAGGAATTCGTAAAATTATAATGGAAAATTATGCAGCATATTACAAATTAAAATGGATACAGGGTAGTAGCTAGATAGTAGGTCAGGACTCGCAGAAAAGAAGGCATGCAGAAAGAACTGCAAAATTAAAATTTTCTATAATCCAATAATTCAATGTGCTATTTCGCAGATCTATTAAAGAGAATTCTTGAAGAAGCTGATAAAAATTAGTTTATTACCGTTTCATTTATTTTAGAATATATATGTATTTCTGATACATCTTCTTATGTATATTATGATCTAGTTTATTTTTCTTTTAAGTAGCGAGGTTCTTGTTTAAAGTGTGAGGACTACTTTCTTTTCTTTTGGAAATGAATGAGGTGCAGAGATTATATAATCTCTGATTTTGTAATTCAATCATATGAACATCAACAATATAAATTGCCACCAACAAGTTTTATGACTTATCTTAATGTCTCCATTTTATTAACCCCCTACAATACTAAATATTATATCACAAAAACTTAATAATCTATACAGAATTAATAAGTAAAATGCCCTGTTCAATGCTTCTGATATTTCTATTTCTAATTTTTCCACAAGTGGGCAAGTTAAAATGTGGAAATTCATATTTCATGGGAACTTTTCTGCTATAACAAGTGTAGACTCAAAACATGACAGAACTGATAAGAATTCCAAGTTCTATAACCATTTGCATGAACCATTCAATAAAAAGAATGGAAAGGATGCCATAGTTTTGCAAGAGCAATTTTAATGACAAAAGTTATAATTATTTGCTGTTTACGAAAGGGTAAAACTCTTTGTTTCTTTCATGTTTATGCAAGGACCAGACAAAATTCTATACCCCACCAGATTAGCATCTTTAACCTGCACCTTTTAGACTAAGGTGAGGATGCATAGAAAGTTCAAATATATATCAAGCAATTTAAGAGAGGTAACTATTGCTGAGGATTTATTTATAAGAATAGTATGAAAATTTCTTTTCATCACTGGTATCTCTTAGCTTTATATATGGCCAATTCATGGTTGACCCACAGAGTTGCATAATAAGACCCTGTCGTGGCTGAGTCAATTACTTATTACACTAAACGGTTTTACACATACATTACTACTAGACTATTCTATTGAGATCTAATTCTTAAGCATGTGCGAAATTTGGTTTTTAAAACACTAGCCAATCAAAAAATAAACCATACCTTGTAGGTGCACAAGTCCGACATTTCTTCAAGTCTTCAGGTTGCAATCAAACTCAGTTTTCTTTATATTTAAAATCCAAATCCTTCCTTCACCAAATCAACTGAACAGAAAAAAGTGTTAATACTATCTCAAAATCACCTTTTCGGTTGCATCATTATTTATACATGAATCTCCGATCTCAAACTTTTCAGAAAGCCAAGAAAAACAAAATATAAAATCAAAAATGGATGAAGAAATAATAGTGCCTCAGAAATACATAGAAACTATACAAAGAACTTAGATAGTTTCCATCAGAAAATTAGTGAGTATAAAAGTTTTGACTCAATTAGCACAGTACCAAAGTTGCAAAAACTAAAATTTAATCTCAAGGATTCGATTTTCCTCGGAAATAATCAAAATCTTGATTCGTGAAACGAATTGAAAAATCTAAACGATAAATCAATTCAGTCGACAGCAACAAAAATCCGCAATAAAATAACAGTTAATACTTTAAAACAAGATCTAGCCGGAAAACTCACCAACAATTATAAAAACGACGCAAAAATTGCAAGAATTCTCGGAAATGATGATTTAACTCCACAAAGCAAACAGCAGAAACCCTAAATTTGAATCACAAATCTCGGAATCGGAGGTTACAGAGAGAAAAAGGAGGATGAGGATAAAAATTTGACGAATATTTTAATTGATTAATTGAATAAATATATATGTGAGAGTCACGGATAGAGCGCCACGTGGCGAAGAGATCAAAACAAAGGCAAGTGGGATCAAAATTCGTGGACGAGAGAGCAAGTCGAGATGCGATCTGTTACTAGAAAAATATTGGTCCACGTGTCATTTATGTTTTGGAGAAGGAACACGTGCCGGCTGTATAGGTAAGTAGTACGAAGTTGAGTGACAGACTGGTTTTTTGTGTAAGCACGCGACACTTGTAGTGTCGGCTTTGTCCAGTTTTTGTTTGGCTTTACTTAAAGTGTGTTTGGTAAAGATTAAAATCGGATTAAAATTAAAAAATTAGTCGTTATTGTTAACTTTTATTAGACGAGTGGAACCCAATAACGGCTATATTTTCAATTTTAATTGAATTTTAATTTTTACTGAACACTTGGATATTTTCTTATTTTTTTAAAAACATTTCGTATATACATCGCCACAAAATATTGTTTTATGTTTTATTACTTTGTTTAAATATCTAAAAATACTATTTGCATATATGAAATATATTAAAAATTACTAATTTCTAATAATCGAACCCAAATGACAATTTATAATTGAAATGTTTTTAATAATGTGCGCTTCAAACCTCACATTTAATGCCTCTTTCAAAAAAGGAAAATCAATTAAAAATTTGAGAATGGGTAAAGAATATCAATGACTTTTATTGCTTAATCAAACTGTATTTTCTTTACTCAATTGGAATCGAGAAATCGCATATTCTGCATAAAAAAAAAATCAATTTCAAAGACGAAATTTTACAATAATGTGCGAGAAGCTGAATATGTTGCAAGTTGTATTTCATTCATAGATTTGTCAAAATTTCGAATTTGATTATTCATATAAACTGTCATTGACTCAATATAAAAATCAAAATGTATCTCTTGAATGTTTGCAATTCATTTGGTCCATATATGCAAGGTCATAATTTCATAATGTTTGTAAGGGCATGTTTGTAGAAATAAAATCATGTTACATGATATATTATTGTTTTGATTTAAACAATTTTTCACGTTTTCCTTTTACTATTATTTTTAAAATATTTATTAAAAATAAGGTAGGTGGTGCAATCTCCAATTTTATTTTATTTTTCATTTTTTGTCTTGAGCTTATTGATTAAGCCCTTTAAAAAATTAGGATTAATCTATTTGTACACAGAGGTTTACACCCCCGTTTACACTCCCCTCACATGATTGGAGGGCCCAAGATTAATAAAATAATTTTGGCCCCCCCTATTGCGAGGGGGGCAGGTGTGGCCTGGTAAACGGGGGTGTAAACCTCCGTGTACGAATAGCACGGTACAAAAAATTAATAAAAATTTTAAGTCAAAATTAATAATTAATTTCTATCATACATTTTGTACTCTCCACTTTTCAATCACATACTTCGTCCATTTTTTTTCAAAATATACTACAAATGTGATTTAAACACTAGACAAGTAGACAACACAATGAACAAGAATTTATTTCTAATTTAATATCGATATAGAGTTCATCTTACCAAACAAGTCCTAAAGAAACACATTTTCGATTGCAAATAATAGAACAACTACATTATTACGAAACATCCAAGTTGCATTTATACAGTGCTGCAAAAGAAAATCATGTCTACGCACCGTGTAGTAATACAGAGAAAATCCCACAAGCAAAGGAGATGGAAATCATCCTGTAAGGTACATTGACAACATAATTTGTACACTGAGTCTTCATAATTAAGCAACTAAAAGCACATATGCCAACCCTTTACACATTGCATGGATAAAAGGCCAACCATTCGATTATTTTCGAGCAAAATTGACGAAAGGCTCTGGTGGCTGATGCTCGTGAAGAGACCAAGAACCAGTTCATACACACAGTTCTCGTTGGAAATGGAGTCAGAGGATAAAACAACAACATAATCCCAAAAGACTATACATCACTTCTTCAAGAGCTTGTGAGAGAAAATCCTCTTGGAATAAGGACTGTTGCGGGAGATTGCCTTATGGGACTCAATTGCATCAACCAATGAATTGTGAACCGGACCCTGTTCCAATAGAAACTTTTCGTGAAAGGATATTAAACTTTCGGATGAGTAGATCAACCGCGTGTGCGTGTTGGAGGGAGCTCTGGTGGGGAAGGGGATGTCGTCTATTTATATTTGCATAATGTGCTTCATAAACAATGATTCCAATTAAAATTCAAGCTTGAAAAGGTACATGTTTTCGTATAAATACTTGTCCAAAACCAAGTGGCGAGCAACAATAGACTAAAGAAAAAAGCATACCTCAGAAACCCGAAGAGCTGTTTGAACAACATAATTTGCATGTGGATCCTGAAGCAACTGCTCAAAGTAAGTTGCAGAGAGCAATTCGTGGATGATTTTTGATCGAGTTTCATCGTTACACACCACAAGACACTTTTCAACAACATGGCTACCAAACTTTTGGGTCGAGAGATGCACATAGTTACCCTCGAACTGAGATGTCAACTTGGATTCGGCGGAAGGGATCTTAAGTTCTAAAATAAACTGAACAACATAATTTCTGCAAGCCAATGTATATCCCGTCTTCAGATAAATTTAATAAATCAAATATCCACACAGGTAAAGAGGAATAATATAAGTAATGACAATGTAGTTATTTATTTTGCACAAAAGTCTTGGCAAATGAACTAGAATCCAACGAGAAGAAGAATACATAACTATAATCTAGAAAACCAACTGGAGATAAATAAGGGACACTAATCACGAGAGAACGCAAAGGATGACCCTGCTTTGCTTCTGGCATGTTTGGTAGGAAGAATTGGATAGATTTAAACACCACTAATCAAGAAAATGAAGATAAAATTTTGTTTGTTGAACAGTCCAGTCTTTGATATTACAATATACCAAACATCCACTTCCAGTATATCTTTGGGAAACATATTCAGCTATTGCTACTAGAAATAAAATGGAATCCTGAGTGAAAAGTTGGCTACCGAGTAACCTAAACTTGGTTACAGAAGGTGAGATGGATTTATAGTTACCAAGTGCTATTGATGATGAGAGAATATATCACCAAAATGGATCTTTTTTCTCTTTATGTTTTCCCTTTTTCTTTGTAACTATTAAGTGAATCTATCAAATTCCAGAAAGTGAAATTTATCGAGAACAGTGGGTAGAATGGTCCCATGGAAACAAAAAAAGGGGAAAGTAAAGATAAGACACTCAACATCATGATCTACACAAAATTAAAGTTTGTGCATGAGTCCAAAAGGATGAAAGAACAATGATCTGAAAAAGATTAATAAACCTATAAACTACTTTGCTCAGAATTGATGAGGCATTAAATAGCTATGATTTAGGAAGCTTTATACTTCAAACTTAAGCATCTATCTACAATAACAATTTCTAGAATTGTTAATGAAGAACATCAATCTGACCAGGACCTAAAAAGCGGAGAACTGAAATTTTGGTTAGAAAAGTCTAATGAAGCATGGGGATGAAGCTTATTTGCAGCTGTAAAAATCAATAGCAAAAGAAACTCAAATGGACAAAAACTATAACTTGCTAACTGATATTAGTTTTTAAAATAGTTACCCAAACGCATCTTGAGCAAGAAGAAGCCCATTTGCAGAAATTTCTGCAATCAAGTTCTCCCGTTGTTCACCAGTTGCATGGTTGATGCATCGTTGCAGAACACAGCATCCATGTTGATGTGTAGCGATATCAACACAGTAATTTGCAGCAGCAACAAAAATGAACTGCAAATGAAAAATTAACAACTGTCAGATAAGACTTTTAATAACTTAAATCAGTTAATGTTACCATCTTCCAAATTAAGCATTAAATACGATAAAAGCAACATATCCAAACATGATTAGAAACATGAAGTTACTAAAAGTAAATTTAAGTAACTCAGCCAAACATAATAATCCCTTCCACAATCCACTAAGTGTGGACTAAAGACACTAGAGTAAAAGATCTAGATATAATCCCTTGCTAGCCAGAAATACCAGAATCTATTAGGCTAAAGAAAAGGAAAAATCAAACCATCATCCGTTCCTGGCAACAGGATATAAGCAACAGTCCCACTCAACTTCCAACAGGGAACAGTATATTTTTATAAGTACTTTTAGCACAAATAGCACGTCTAAATGGAAGGAATTTGTGCAAATGGGGATATGGAAACTTTTATGAAGTTTCAATTTACAAAGGCAATTCTGTTACATTGAAACATTAACTAAACACAAGATCTAAGCACCACTATTATCATAAAGTTTGAAGGGGCAGAGGTGAGAGTCGAGAGAAGAAAAGGGACTACCTATATACAATTCAGTTACTCTTAAGTTTTACTAGGTGATAGGTTTGCAAGCTCTAACCACTACTATTATCATTGTTTTTGAGTAATTGCTTTTTTCATAAGCAACAACTCAATTTCTCCGAAAATGTCAGATAAATATTTGACAATCAAAGAGAAAAACCAAAACCAAAACAGGAGAAGACTTCAAAGGAAAAAAGGGAATCCTCACTGATTCACATTGTTAAACTAGCTTGAAAATAAATAAATAAAATAAAATAAAATTGGAAAGCCATCTAGTTTCTGAATTAATCAAGGAATACATACCTAGATCACTTTACTGTTTTACTGGGAAAAGGTTGCAAGAAAAGTTCATACATGATTCTATCTCTTTGTGGATCTCAAAACAGAACAAAAACAAGATGTGTACCATCATATAAAAGACTATTCTTACAATTCTATTATGTTTGAGTTGTACACCGAAAACTTTTACAGAAGGTACAAAAAACTGGTTCATGTACATAGCAAACATTGTTGTCTTCGGAAATAGTCACATATAACACTAGAGTAAAATTCTCATGATACGTACTCAATGATGAGTATTTTATGTGAATTGCCATGTCTTGGCATTGAGATTGAGGTTAAAAACTAACCTTCTGGACACAATTATTCATCATTCTCTAAACTAAAATAATTATTTAAAATTTCTGAGATTATGTCTCTCTTTACAATGTCTGAAGAAGAAAAATGGAGAGACGAATGACTGCACAATTGAACCAATATTAATAACTCTTTGATGGATAAAAATGATCAAAATCTGTTGAATCACAAGCAAGATGCCATTCTCAAGTTCAATTGTCTATGCACGAGTTCAATAATTCAATTTTTTTTCAATATAACGTGTGACTGTGAGCGAAAATAGAGAAACAAACCTAAAGCAAAAGGATGCTAGGAAATAATCTCCACAAAAACTTTATATCTCTACTCGATCTAGACATTGCAATTAGCTACAATCAGCAGTTTTAGATGTTCAATTCTTTTTTTATGTGCATTTGAAATTACATGATACAAGCAATAGGAAATTAACCTATTTACAGGTCTCAAACAACACTGCAAACATCACAAATTTTGAGCTCAATAACTAAGAAGGAGATCCAATACCTTACTATCTTCATTGGTAAAACATTGCAAGCATCGCTGGACAACATGGTTACCATTTAGGTCTTTGATGAGGGCAAGAAAACCCGGTTCAAGGGCTGCAATAGCTAGCAAAATCTGTTTCCTTGTTTTGAGAGTCTCAATCAACTTCTGGACCACTCGAGTGCTGATACAAATAGAACATGATGTGTAATCAAAATGAAGAAACAGAAAGAAGCAAAATGTAGACAACTTACCCATGTGTATTTAAAGAGATCCTAACAAGCTCCCCTGGCTCCTTAGTTACTCTAAGCAGAATCTCCATTCTTTGTTCTTCATTGCACACTTCCAACAGTTTTTGCATAAGGTAATTTCCGAAGGGATTCATCATAAGTTCGACCATATGATGAATTACCTCACTGAATATTAACTGAACATCTAGAGAAGTTCCTTCATCAAAGATCCTTTGCAAAATTCGGCAACCATGCTGATCCTTTGCTATGTGATATATGTATCCTTGAGCTTCGACTAGGGAGGTACACTTCGATGAGATCGAGAAAGGGGAATGCGTCCTTGCACATCGGCCACTCTCTTGGGTGTTAGCAACATGGGGACGGACGTCTAGTTGTAACCTGGTTTCTTGGGTTACGAAACCTCGGGTATTTTGTGCCCTAGAACATTCATATCTTCTTTTCATCACACCATTTAGATCTTCCCCTAGGACAATTAAACCATTCTCTCTGGATAAGCCTTCGACATTCCCTTCAGGCACTCTAACATGTGCAGGTACTTTGCTCCTTCCATTAGGCACTGGCTGCTGGAAATGAAGTAAATCTTCTGCACTAAATTGGGGCATTAAGTGAGTTGATTGAAGGACATTTGATGAAGAAAAAGCATCTCTGCCATCAATTAGATTCATCCCATTTCGCAAAGCATTAAATGAAGTATCAGGCCTGTTCAAAATGGAAGAGTTTAAAGCCGGAACTCCCACAAGGAAATGATTGCCTGCCTGCATATTAGCTCTATAGAATTGAGAACTCAAAGCGGAATTCTCGTAATCTGATTGAACAAACAATCTATCAGATCGGACAGGGGAATACCGATATCCCAATAAATTGTCCATTCTGTAGTCGTGTTGAATTCCCACCTGACCATCAAAATTCACAGGATTTCTTGGAACATAAGAATTAAATCTTCCCCAATACGAAAAACCCTTCCCATAATTAACAGATTCCCCATTCTTGTCAGAATTCATTCGAACAATCCCACTCATAGATCTATCACAAATCTGAATACCATTTGGGGATGCTGAAACATCCTTTTTCTCTTCATTGATACACATTTTACTAAAGTTTCTCATCAAATTCAGTTCATCAACCTTATTTTTGTCATTAGACCTATTAAAATCCGACAAAAATCCCGAGTGAGGCTTCAGCCCTTCAAATTGGAGTGGGGTGGGTGATCCACTATCAGAAAATGAATGCCTACCAGAGAACAAGCTTGATGAAGAACCATCTGAATGTAAAGAAAACCCACTCACTGGAGAAGAGATACATGCATACTTATGCTTTAACAAGTCATCATCAGACATACAGTGATCGCGACCGTTAATTTTTTGGGGCACAGACGATGCATTACCATATCCATGATGATCAAGATTATGATGATGAGATTTGGCATGTTTGATTTGAATATTCAATGAAGATGTTGCATGTGGGATCTCACCCAAAAGCCTTTCAAGTTCATCATCATCCTTCATGTTTTCTACTATTTTCTCGATCTTCACTCTCTCAAACATCAAATTAACAAGAAAAACACCCACAAAATAGGTACAACAAAATCAAGATTTAAACAGAAGAAATGAAAACAGTGAAAAAAATCAGAAGAGATTTGTCTAGAAATGATCAAAAAAAGAGAAAGTAATGAAAACCCACGAGAAATTACCACTTTTGAGCATCTGTGTTGGTCAGTCCAATTGATAAAAATGGAAAAGGATGGTGAAATGACGAAATTTCATAAGCATTTCGTTTCGATTTTCATTTCAAGAAAGATTTTCTTTTTCTTTATGTTTTTTAAAGCTCATTTGGGTTTTGAACGAGAGTTGGTGAAGCATGCAAATATGAACGGATTGGTTACATACATGTGCTGTAGATTATACATATACATACTCTGGTACAGTCTCAAGCCATTAAACCTGGAAAAAAGAAACGGACTTTCTCTCTCTCCCCCTCTCTGTCTCTACATACACGTCTCTCTGTATGTATATATTTGTACTACAATACAGTGAAGCAGTTTTTAGTGTGAGAAAATTTGTTAATAAATGGTGAAATACTATTTACCTACATTGTACACGCACTTTTCTTATGTTACTGTCAAACGTTGGGTAATTTTGTCGTGTCAAATGTTAATAACAACATTGATAGAAATTCTCGTTGGTGGGCCACTTCTTGCCTTATTAAGTTGTTTGATCTTTTATTACAAAAATTGTACAATTAATTTTCAATTAACGACACTGTCAAATTCGTATTAAATCTATATGAGAAATATTTTTCAATTCTGCGTTAACTCGTCACATGATTCATCAAAGCTTGGTTTTGCTTTACAACGTGGGGTTCGATATTCAAATTTGAAGTGGGCATATTCATGAGGATTACGTGACAACTTAATGAAAATTTAGACATATCTGACTATAATGTATAGATTGAGGATCAACATGTATTGAAGCGATAGATTAAGGGGTAGAAATTTATTTGGATAAAATGCTTTTAATTTCGATTATTTCTTATTTTATTTATAACCATTATTATATTTTAATAGAAAGAAAAGGTCGAACTAGAAACCGTTAATCCTTAAAGTAATTGTCCCATTAAATCCATTCCACCTTTTTTCTCCTTGTGGTTTCTTTCAAAATAATTGTTATATTAGCATTAATATAAGAAACATATTTATATAATTGATTTTATTCTGCCTAATAGATGGGTAATTACATTCAAACTATTGTCTTTATTTGTTTAACCATAATTTAATTGCAATAAAAGTTCTTAACTTTTGTTCATTTTGCCCTTGTGTCGTCAATGTTTTTTCGTTGCATTCTTTTCATCGATCTTTCTTTTTTTTCTCATGAAAGTTGTCATCAATCTTTCGTTTATTTCTCATGAAAGCGCACAAATGTAATATTTAAAATAAATCATCTTCAAATACTAGATGTGGTAATTGATTAAAGGTTGAAGATAAGAATTAACGAAAAAAAGTTTTTAAGACGTAAATGTTATAATGAACAAGACTTAAATACAATTAAAATGCGGTGCAATAAATAAGAATTGTGATGCGGCCCATTTAGGTCTTTTATTTATTTTAAATGAAAAAACGTCCTTTATTCTGACCTTTTTTTTTTTGGGCATCTAGTGAGTTTTTACATTATTTGGTGCTATAAATGTGTACATCTTGTTTTAATGTACATAAATACCCTACAACAAGTTTTTGTCTAGTAGAATTGCCGTATTATAAAAACATACATTTTATACATAAAGCAAAAAGACATCTTTATATTATACTAAAGACATGAGAATGTGCGTGAAAAAATCGTAAGTTTTATATCATCTCAAAATGCAAAGCAAGTCACCTACGGATCCCACAAAAAAAAAATCATGATCCCTGTCGGAGTTAATCGGCTTTATAATATTTTTTTTTAATTATTTTTAAAAAAATGATTAAAAAAATCGGTTTGTTTCTGAGAGATAGGCACAACAGGACATGCCTCTCTAAACAAGTCGTGTCAGATTTGAAGTCGAACCTCTGATAAAATATGTCGATTTTAGCTGACAAGGCTTTATAAAAATGTAAAGAAGTGTTAATTGCTAGATTGGAAAGTGTATAACCGATAATCCATTGAATTTCTCAAACTTGATATATTATTCAATGTTAATGAAATGTGGTAATATGGTAGAATTACTAATTTGACGGACCATGCGTATTGTGTCACAATCTAATAGTCATAATCAATTTTGGTCAATAATGGTTTTGCCAGAGCTCAAAATGGTGTGGTGATGGAGTTGTGAACCTGTAAAAATGCACATACCATGCTCTGTGTTTACTTACTTTCCAAATTGGGTGGAACAATAGATATAACACTATGGATATATTTGGTTGTTTGATAAAGCTTTTGGTAAAAAATCTTTGTAGATTTTAATAAAAATTGATGAAATATATGGTTGAAAAGGTGATAACAGTTGTGAGTTTCATGAAATATGTGGGTAAAATTAATTATTGATTTTAATATTAATTTTTAGCAACTTTTTAAACTATCCAACAAGCACTTAATATTAGAAAAAAATTAGAACAATTGACTAGTCAAAATCAGATTTCAAATAAATTTTGATAAAAATTGACAAAATGTATTATTGAAAAACTAATATAAGTTGTAAATCCCGTAAAATGTGTGATTAAAATT
>CAIGRL010008565.1:0-11742 GCA_903798325.1 Fraxinus xanthoxyloides | reverse complement strand
GAGAAATCATATCAATCATGTTCTTAGTCATCCATGATTTCTTTTAAAAACTGCATGCATTATTATGAGAAGTGCTACTCTTTTTTTTTTTTTTTTTTATCCTTTGTCTTTTGTATTTAGTGCCTTCAATCTTTTAAATCATCACTTTGAACAGTAATCCAGTTAAAAAACTGCCAGAGTTTGTCACTACCGCTTTCAACCAGTCAAATGTTAGTAACTTCAATAGATTTACCCCCTGTTTGAGCTCCATTATCAAAAAACTCATTTTCTCCAAATCCCAATTGCAAAATCTATTTTCCCCAAAAATCTGTTCAAGCCATAGTTTCTTTAATGTGGCTGAACACAGTATGCTATTCACTTCCTTATCAGAATTCATGCATTTTGGGAAACTTCCCTATTTCTATCTCACTTTCCTTTTTTCTTCTTTACACTCTCTGTATTGATAATGGGGCCTGAACCATGTTTGCGCACATTGTCTCTTTTTATAGATGGTTGAACAGTTTGGTTTTGTATTGCGGCGTTCAGTCAAACGTAGGTAATGAATGCTCTGGAGTCTATCCTATGTCCTTCAAGATGAACAAACTACTAAATTTTTAAAAGTAAACGATTTTGAAAAATTTAATGAATAGATAAACACTATCAGATAATAGATAATAAGAACACGTGGCAAGTAGCCAAACAATGATTAAATTCGCCCTGAACTTTGGGCAATTACTCTCTTTAATGCTTCCATCCATCCATTCTATTTAAATATTTTTATCGTTATATTTCTCTCTCTACACAAAGTTTGTTACATTGCACTCTGACACATTCTTTTCCTCCTTAAAATGGCATTTTGATTCCGAGAGTGTCCTGTGCGTATTCTGCATAATAATACGAAAGCGGGCTTGTTTATTTGCTTTCAACTTGTGTGCTACAGCCTTCCTTCATGCAACACTTGCCAGATCTCCCTGATAATGCTTGTTTCCTTACTTCTTGAAGTTTTGTTTCTGACGTTTTTTGCCATTTCAAGCTTATATTTGCCTGTTATATTTGCTGGTCATAGGAAGCATAATAGAATTCAGTATGCTGAGAATAACTGGACCTTTTATATTATAGAATTTTCGCGCTTGTCTTAATTTATCAACATAATATTCATAATATACAGTACAGTTTATTTCAATGTGGTTGACTATGCCTGGAAGTTCTCTTTGGATAATCAGTCTTCTGACTTTTGGATTTCTGTTATCATTTCTGCATTATTTCTTGTTTGACTGTCGGGTTGTTGAGTAAGAAGCTATATTAGTTGACATTAGTGTCCTGATTGCAATTTTTAATTCTCTTACAGGATGTGACTGCTACCAAAGGAAATGAATTTGAAGACTACTTTTTGAAACGTGAGCTGCTTATGGGAATATATGAGAAGGGCTTCGAGAGACCATCTCCGATCCAGGAGGAGAGTATTCCAATTGCTCTCACTGGAAGTGATATTTTAGCTAGAGCCAAAAATGGAACAGGGAAAACTGCTGCCTTTTGCATTCCTGCCTTGGAGAAAATTGATCAAGATAACAATGTCATTCAAGGTTTTAGTCTTATCCATCTGAGGACTCTTGTAAATGTAGCATTCTGAAGTTTCTCTCGGAGGTCTTTACATTTTGCAAATTCAGATGTTGCATTTCTAGGAGAATAAATCCATTACACTATAATCAAAATAAGCTAGATTTTATGCATTTTGGAAGCTGAAACGGTGTTTATGATAATGCATGGTAGCAGTAATAATCATTATTGTACTCCTATAGTGGCTATTCAACACTGTTTTGCTGCTCTATAAGATTTTATTCATATATATATATATATTAAGAGTGGGTTTTGTAAGTATGCCAGATATATGATCATTTGTGTGGTAAATTTGATGCCTTAATGGTAACTATTTTGCTGATCATTTTTTCTAGATTTGTACTATTATATTTTCTACAGTTATTTGATCAACTACTATATTCACTTGTCGACTGGACCTCTCACCAATGTGCATTGTTTCAGCTGTCATTCTTGTCCCAACAAGAGAATTGGCCCTTCAGACATCACAAGTATGTAAAGAACTTGGGAAGCACTTGAAAATTCAGGTCATGGTTACTACAGGTGGAACTAGCTTAAAAGATGACATAATGCGTCTTTATCAACCAGTTCATTTACTTGTTGGAACTCCTGGAAGAATCCTTGATCTTACAAAAAAGGGTGTTTGTGTTTTGAAAGTTTGCTCTATGCTTGTAATGGATGAGGTACATAAATGTGTTTTGTGTCTCCACTTTTATTTGTTAGTAAAGCTAGTTTCTGGGTGCAATTTTTACGCTCACTTATGGTGCCTAATATGTACAAAGTAAAAAGGGTAGTATGTTAAATTTGGATAACTAGTTATTGTGATCTTTTAGAACTTCTCTTGCTTTGAAGTGGGGGTATGTTTAGAATTGCTTAATTGATATAATCATCATGGCTATCCACTTTAAGTGGCAGATTATGGACATCCGATTTGATATAGATTTTGCGCCCCCCGGCGATTTCAGCTTTGAAAGAATGTAATTATCATAGGCAATCTATGTTCTAATCTTGTCTGTGCTAATGTCTTTCAGGCTGATAAGCTTTTGTCACCAGAGTTCCAACCTTCTGTTGAGCAGTTAATTCATTTTATGTCTTCAAAACGTCAGATCTTGATGTTCTCTGCTACCTTTCCTGTTACGGTGAAAGATTTCAAAGATAGGTACCTGCAGAAGCCCTATATCATCAACCTTATGGATGAGCTTACCTTAAAGGGCATAACACAGTATTATGCTTTTGTGGAAGAAAGACAGAAAGTTCACTGCCTCAACACACTATTCTCAAAGGTTGAAGCTGCTGTTTCTATATTTATTACACATCACACACACCTGCCATTTTCAGGTAATTTTGCGATGAAAGTTATATGTTCATTAATATTTCTTCCTGCAGCTCCAAATAAACCAATCTATTATTTTTTGCAATTCCGTGAATCGAGTAGAACTTCTTGCTAAGAAAATCACAGAGCTTGGCTATTCTTGCTTCTATATTCATGCTAAGATGCTTCAAAATCATCGGAACAGAGTATTTCATGACTTCCGCAATGGTGCCTGCAGGAATNATAGGTACCTGCAGAAGCCCTATATCATCAACCTTATGGATGAGCTTACCTTAAAGGGCATAACACAGTATTATGCTTTTGTGGAACAAAGACAGAAAGTTCACTGCCTCAACACACTATTCTCAAAGGTTGAAGCTGCTGTTTCTATATTTATTACACATCACACACACCTGCCATTTTCAGGTAATTTTGCGATGAAAGTTATATGTTCATTAATATTTCTTCCTGCAGCTCCAAATAAACCAATCTATTATTTTTTGCAATTCCGTGAATCGAGTAGAACTTCTTGCTAAGAAAATCACAGAGCTTGGCTATTCTTGCTTCTATATTCATGCTAAGATGCTTCAAAATCATCGGAACAGAGTATTTCATGACTTCCGCAATGGTGCCTGCAGGAATCTCGTTTGCACCGGTATTAACTCCTACGTTTTTATCTTGTGATAACCGTGCGTGCCATCTTGCAATTGTTTTCAGTCAACTTGTGTGGATTGTCTGCAAATGATCTTGGTAACTTGATTAATGGTGTTGGTTACATTGCCTTGAGGCATGCCTAATATGATGCATTCAATAAACCCCTTGAAGCCTGCACGTTAGTATCATTTGCAAGGCTTATGCCTCATACTTATTGTGGTGCACGCCTTATGGAATAAGACCGGGGTGTGCTCTCCTGGTCTTGCTCTCTCTGGGCCTTCTATTACTGTATTGCTGGCCTCAGTTTTGGGGCTAGGTGTTTTATAGCTTAGAACATTTTGGTTTTTTGTGCTATTTCAAACACAACCAACCCCAGTAGGGAAAAAATAAACCGGAGAAGAGGGAGGAGAGCAATTGAAGCAAGCATGTCCATCCTCCTGTACCTGAAGTGTGATGTATCCCTCTCCCTAGCGATAGAAGACATTTTGGTTTTTTAGTCCAAGTAGAAAGCATAGGCAGATTTGTTGCGTAATTGCATTTGACAATATATTTTTGCTGCTTATTGATGTATTTGATTTTTTTTTTTGCGAGCTTAATTTTGTTGAATGTGTTTTCTGTTTTGAATTTTCAAGATTGTTTATAGATTTATTAGCGGCATATTTTTGTTGGTTTATATTTTTTTGAATTACTTTATTTGTTCGTGTTGAAGGCTTATTCCTAGCTAAGAGGTAAATGCCTCGGTACTCGATTGGATATTTTAAAACACTGGTTGATCCTTAATGATAAGGTTAGTAAATGTGTAGAATAAGGAGGATACTAACCAGAAATTTCTCTGAATTATTGGTCATTGATTTTGTCACTTTTTCATCATCAGTAATGCGTATGATTGTAAACACTGCTATATATTGAATATTGCATTGGTGGTTTATCCTAGTAATGACTAGCACCGCCAATCTGGGTCTCTATGGACGTGCTAAGGATCTAGTGAACATTCATTTGAGATCGCTGGTCTATTTTTTTCCCTGTTGGAATTTCAATTTGGTTCTTGAATGGGGCATATTACTTTGTATTTATCGTAGATAAAATGGAGATAAAAGTGACCTTTTCCATTGCATTCATTTCTGATTCCAATTCTTTCCTTTTCATATGATTGTACTTTTCCCTTTCCTCCTGTGGTCAAATTGCAGATCTATTTACAAGAGGGATTGATATTCAAGCTGTCAACGTCGTTATCAATTTTGATTTTCCCAAGAACTCAGAAACTTATCTTCACAGGGTATGTTAGCCTGGATGTTTAGCCACTTCACTGATTACCCTCATTGTGTGATTTCTTTATGGATGTTATTTAATGTGTAGGTTGGTCGATCTGGAAGGTTTGGACACCTTGGGTTAGCCGTGAACCTGATTACTTACGAAGACCGCTTCAATTTGTATGCCATGCCATATCTTTGGTTTACGATAATTAGACTATACTTCTACTAGGTCGTGCATATTGCAGCTTTCTTTCTTTCCTTTTTTTTTTTTAATGTTTTTCTTGTATCTGTATTATTGCAGGTATAGGATTGAACAAGAGCTTGGGACAGAGATCAAGCAGATTCCTCCACAGATAGATCTGGATATCTACTGCCAGTAATTTGAAAGTGGCTATTTTGTTGCAAAGTGGCACTACCGGTGAGTCACATGGCACTCGTGATTATTTTTGCTTGTACATAATTGAAAAAGCTTTCAACTTCTCTCTAATGCATGTATTGCGGGTCTAGCAGTCATTATAAACTTACAAATGCTTCCTTGTACTGTCCAAGTATTAAGTTCTGTTCAAAACAACTTTTTAACTTTAATTTCTATCATTTGCCAACTATTAACCTTCATATAACTATTCTACCAAGTCCTAGGGAAACTTGAGCTAAATTTGCCTCCAATATCTTATTTGCCTGCATCATCTTGTTTATGGACAGGAATATCTGGCTCCCTGTTTGCAGAGGTACAATGATAAAACGTCGGGGGGTCATATGGAATTGGTCTTGAAAGAATTATATCGAGGCAGACAATGCCATGATTTCTTACATTTTGGGCATTGCATGATGTCCTTCAACTATGTCAAGAATCTGGGAAGTACATGTGATGGGGATAAAATGATGTTTTCGCTTTGCTATTGCCGTCAATTTGTGTGAACCATTTCCCTCCTTTATTTTCTGCTATTTGGGTTGGCTTGTTAAATCAGCCAGCTTTATGTGTTTTTTCTTTTTGGTGAAAATGCCAGTTTCAACCTAAAAAATCGTCGTCTTAGCTTCAGTTCTATGTTGGTGAAGGAAAAATGTAGCTATAGATTATGATATCAAACATGGTTATGTAACTGAGAACAGTGTTATTCAGACGTCTGTGAGAATAATGTTTCATTTCAATTATGTTATTTTGTGTGTTGGTTTGGAAGTCTAAAATTGTGCATCCTTTCATTAAAAGGTGCTGTCTTTTGTTTGCGATAAATTGCCAGAATCAAACCTGTTAAGGTTGGCAATTTAAGTCGTTACCCTAAAAATTCGACTTTTTATCTTTAGGCAATTGAAATTGGATTGTGGACGATCATGAGATTGGATGACTAGTTTTTATGAACTCCGGTTCGATTTGTCCCACTTTAGATGGGTGAGAGTTCATTGCTTGCACAATATTTTATTTTTATTTAAAAATTCAATTTTTTGTTTCTCGGCTCTTGGCTGAGCTGATGTGATGTGAGCCAATGAGCCGGCCTATGCGAGTCGGTGAGAGGCTCATATAGAAAAAATTCAGCTAGGCTCGTATAGAAAAAATTCAGCCAGCCAACTCGGTGATTGGGTCGTCCCAATTGACATTCTACGAATTAAGCCCCTTGGTAGAAATCAAAATCAAATTTTAGTAATTATAAAAAAAAAAAGATGAAATATAGTTAAAATTACTTGTCACTTGAGGGTATTTAATCCAAATGAAACATGGGTCTAATGCAGAGGGTGTCGGCTCATAATCTGGGAGTGACTTGATATTGTAAGACCAGTGACCTAAAGGTTTGTCGACACCTGTCTTTGACCATTTGCTCTAATCAATTTACACACCGGACGGCTGAACCTTTGGTCTTGACTCTAGACATTCCAAGACAATAGGCTAGGCTAGGTGGTTAATTATCAACTTCAACTTTGTGTTACAACCTTTACTTTTTCTGAATATAAGAGATTGTTTGATGCACATTTTGGAAGTAAAAATGTATTTTTACTGTTAACGTGATGGGAAATATGTGATTGAAAATAAAGAAAAAGTTGCGATGTGATGAAAAATATTATTTTATTAAAAATGTGTGGGTGCAAATAAGTAGAAGAATGAGAATGAGAAAATTAATACAACTCAAACAAGGACTAAATATAAATTTATCTCATAGCCTATAGTAAATATTGGTTCATCTAATCATTCTTTGTCATTTTCAATTGGAGTCACGAGGTCGAAGAATCAAGAAACTTAACTCCATTATTGTCGATATTTGTGATTTAAGTGCAATCTTAAATGTTATCAACTTTTATTTTAAATTATTATTTCCTAACATTCAAAAATAAGAAAATGTGAAAAGGAATGGCAAAAATTGTTGACATCAAGCCCTCTATGTTTGAAAAATATTATGGTAAGAATGTGTAGTAATTCCAAAAGTGAGTGACAATTTGGCTTTGACCGAAGAGTTTTTAGACTTTGAAAGTTGAAAGAAAAAAAAAAAAAAGAAACAATGTGAAATTTCAAGGAAAAAAAAACGCGTGTTGATTAGTGCCACTGTAGCAGTATTCCGTACTCTCTCTATTGCTGCATGCATGAATCCCCCTCCCCGCCATTAATGCTCCCTTCCTTAACTCTAACCTCTACATACACATATATACACAATTCCGTGGGGGTGGAGTGGGTGGGGTGGGTGGCGTGAGGCAGAAAGATCCATAATTATGTCCTTTCAAAATTGAAGAAGGGCTATTAAATGCTTGTCTCTGTTTTCATTTTCACTCATTTCTTGAATAGCTTGCAATCCCCACTCTCTATATTTACATACATACATATATATCTCTATAGCCATTTGCTTGCTCTGTTTCATCTGCATTTACTCCTCAGCAGGCCCACACACAGTGAGGAGCAGTACTACTCACTGTTGGGGATCTTGGAATTGATTTTCCAAAGACTTATTTGATCGTGAGGAAATTTTCTTACATTTCTCTGTCTTGAGAATTTACCCACTCGTCAAAAGCCTGTCTTCAGCTCTCTCTCTCGCGCACACACAAAATAAGACCAGAAAAAATGCTTTGCGTTATTAAATGCACAGCCGGCTAAGGTGTCGCCGGTCTGATCTCTAATTTTCTTACAGTGATACGTCTTTTCACATTTATCATTAAAGCTCCAAATACTCCATATTCGCATCACGTCATCTTTTCTTCGTAGAAAAGCTCTTATATATATACAGAAAAGAGAGAAACAGAGGATTGTGTGTGTTTTAATGGGGAGAGCACCGTGTTGTGATAAGAAGGGGTTGAAGAAAGGGCCATGGACTCCCGAGGAAGACGAGAAATTGATTGAGTACATCAACAAGAATGGCCATGGCAGCTGGCGTTCTCTCCCCAAGCTCGCAGGTTCTTACTTCTCTTTTTCTGGGATTTTGTTCTGCATATGAATTTATGCTGTAATATCATTATTGTCCAGTAAAATTACCAATAAAACTCATGAATAATAGTTCATGAACTAGAAACATTACAGTGTAGAGTTGCATCTCTGCAAATTGATTGAGCCCATGTTTGGCGAACACCCAAGTCATTTTTTATCCACAACTTATGGACTCACAAGTATCCTATTTATATAATTTAATTGTTTATAAATACTTCCAAATATGCATTTAGTAAAACCCGATGAACCGCCGCGTTGCATCTTGATCGAACAATAACCACTTCCCTCTAATTGTAGCATATAAAGTAGAAAATTGTGCTGCAATGAAGATAATAATAGGTCTAGGAAATTCATGTGGGAAGCCAGTTTATACATTGTTTATGCATACCATTTCTATAACATCTTATGCCATTCTATTGCCCATCACTAGTCTTCACTGAAGAGATTCTGTCTCTATTGGAATGTTTAGAAAGCTTTAGCTCATAATTTATTTCTTCCATCAATGTTTCTGAACATGTGGCAAATGTCTCTCATCTTAAAACAAGTCCAATAAGTTCTTTATAGAACAACTTGAATGGTGGTTCTTGTTTCGTCCCTTTTTAGGTCTTCTACGGTGTGGGAAGAGTTGCAGGCTACGATGGACAAACTATCTTAGGCCAGACATTAAACGAGGTCCCTTTAGTCCTGAAGAAGAGAAGCTTGTCATACAACTCCATGGCATTCTTGGAAACAGGTGAGATTAAAATGAATTTTGGCGTGATGTTACTTTTTGTAAATATATGCTAATTTGATTGCATTCAGATGGGCTGCCATTGCTGCTCAACTATCCGGAAGGACAGACAATGAAGTCAAGAACTTGTGGAACACCCATCTGAAGAAGCGTCTGGTTCAGATGGGCATTGATCCCCAGACTCACGAGCCTTCATCAAACTCTAATGGTTTTCTCAAACAACTCCCTGCATCTTCTTCTACTCGTCACATGGCACAATGGGAGAGTGCTAGGCTTGAAGCTGAAGCTCGCCTTTCAAAGGAATCACTACTCTTGATCCCTATGTCCGTGGGGAAATCTGATTCTGATTTTTTCCTGCGCCTGTGGAATTCCAAGGTGGGTGATGCATTTCGAAAGTTTGACAAGGGGGAAGAGAGAAGTACTTGTCAAAGTGCAGTCTCGTCTTCATCAACGAAGTGTGAATCAATTTCAGGTTCTAAAACGGAAATGGCACTTGCTGCAGTAGGTTCTTCGGCTGCAGGGAGCTATCAAGACGATGATACAGACTGCAAATCCTACACCGAAGATGTCGTCCCACCATCAGATTCATCTTGCTCTAATGAATTGGAAGATTCATCCGAATCTGCATTGCAACTACTTTTAGACTTCCCTACCTACAATGACATGAGCTTCTTGGGACATACCGATAACTCTAGCTCTATATCGTTTAACTTTTACTAGAAGTTATTACAAATTCCTTTCTGAAGCGTACTAAAATCTGCCCCATCTGAAGAATGACTTTAAAAATTTTGGCTGCTAGTTTTTGTGCATCTCCAGATATGGAGAAATGCAGGGGTGAGTCGCTCTACGAATGTATTTGGTCATCAATTATGGAGCAAGTTTCTTCTTATTGAAATTTTACTATAGTTTATTACACGGATTTTTTTTTTCACAAGTCTAAAGTACTAACTACACACGAGCAATTGACAATACATCCTTCATGAAGAACATACTACAACAACAAAAACTTTTATTTATAGAATTTGTCCTAGATGATACAGTACCACAACTGGAGAAAATTAGCATCCAAAGCATCCAAAACCCTTCTTAGGAGCATGGCCAGTTGCACGGTACTTTGCAGCCATCTCATCTGTTTTGAGAATTTCTTCCCCTAGTTTGGCTACGACCATTGCTCTCTTCTCTTCTGCCTCCTTGTGAATCAAAGCTACCTTGTTTCTTATTTTTTCTGCATAATCTGCTTTCTGCTTCTCCAGTTGTTCCTGCCAATATATCCGACTTGGTCATATAGAATGCAAAACTTCCATTTTCCACAAGCACATAAAGCCACTTAAGATTCCACTAGAATAGCACATTAATGTGAAACAATTTCAAACTCTTTATTTGCAAATATTTCCCATGTATAATATTTTCAAAGATATATGCATTCTGAACTTTGTGAGGATGTTACCTCAATTTTCCTCAGTTGAGCTTCAAGAGATGCTTTCTTGCTGTTTTCCCATGAAGAAACCTCGGAGAGCTTCTTTTGAGCCCTGTTCCATCATAAAAATAAAATCACAATCATCTATAGGTTTCACTAGGAGGCACCATGTACAATTCTTAATCCCAAGACTTGGAACTTGCAACGTTGAAGCTGGATCTCAAGCCTACCCGTCCGGTGAATTCTCAAATGGACATTTGTGCCTTTCAACTACCAGATGATGGAGTAATCAAAGAAAACAGAGTCATTAACAATCTTCCTAAAATACATTATGCTGACTATAATTTTATTTTTCAATCATTAGCTTCCTTTGAACAGCTGTAATTATGTCACATTTCAGGTACAAAAATACTAGGTTCAGTGAAGTTAGATGATTAGGAAGCGAATACCTACAGCTCACTGTATAAAGTTTCTTTAGCTTACCATCCGGCTTTCAAAATGCACATTTGGATGGAGATTTCTTGATCAATTGTCTTATTGAAAGAAATTAAGATGGATTTTTACTAATTCCGGAGTTGTGGAAAGTGTCATATCTATCATGTGGCATGCACATGGCGTAGGAATCCCACTTATGAATTGGGATCGATCAAACTAAACAACATATTGTGGTACTTTGGCCTGGTTGAATGGCCCATCTTGGCCCCCTTTCCCTTCCGCTATACATGGGTCAGTCCATTTACCCTCAATGTGTGTTCATTTAAATCCTAGCCAAATCTCCTCATCCATCTCTCTTGCATTCATTCTTATCGTTCGGCTAGACCGTCGAAGTACAAAAGATCGTAAGACTTTTTTTTTGGAAAGATTTACCCTTGCACCCTAACAATGTGTTCCGGTGTGCAAGTGATGTATACACAGACGGATAGGTGACTGAGGTCTGTGGGCACTTTATTTTGAGGTCAACAGAAAGCAATACTATAGAAAGAGGCAGATAAGCCTTACTTGTTCTCCACTTTGCTCTTTTCACTATCCTCCCATGCCTTGATAAACGACAACCTTTTCTCTTCTTCAACCTTTGCAAGAGCAATATCTTGAAACATGGACAAATACCAAGTTATTCACCTCGCAAAATTGATTTAGCAAAATATATGAATTGTATTACAATGAAATTGCATGTTCTCATTAAAAAATTCCATAAGACACTTACAAAAACACAAAATCTTTGTTTACGAAAATGGTAGGAGTTATGAGCCTACCTCTGTCATGGGATCCTTTTGAGTTTTTCATTGCTGCAGAAGGATCTGGAGCTGCTGTAGAAAGTGTGGAAATACAAGTTAGATTTCATCAAGCATTGGAGTAAGAAAGAAAAAGTAACTTATTTCTGAAAAAAAAGAAAAAAAAAAA
>CAIGRL010008553.1:0-18145 GCA_903798325.1 Fraxinus xanthoxyloides | reverse complement strand
TTGTCTTCAAATGATATTTGCCACCTTTAGAATTGTTTTTAATACTTAAAGGGATTCACGACAAATGGTTTGTGGGATTGAACAATCCTTTAATAAGAAAATCCTTAAGCACTTGTGTTTTCCTTCCAAGAACTTAAAAAACTTTGAAGGTTGAATGTAAAGGAATGGAATAAAAGCACTATAATATTGATGTTGATTGATGATTTTCTTGTGTTAATAATTGAATCTATCACATATTATTTATAGATTTCAATTCACAGCCTCGAAATAGTTTCAACTATCCATGAAAAGTTGGATTTTATCATGAAAAAACACCAAGAATCAAAACTAGAAAATCAAGCATAACGGCTAGTTTTCTGTACCATGAGTAAGCATGGTTAATAACCGTGCACACTTATGGTTCAAGCATTATGGCTTCTACAAAAGGCGCACGTATGGCTTGATTTTGATTTCACACCGATTTTATCTTTTCCAATTTATAACATTCATCCGATGCTACCTATCAATATAATTGTTGAACAATCAAATATAACAATCTTCCACTTGTTCAAAAATTACATCGATCACATATTCAAACTAGCAGAACTTATGTATAATGTTTAGATATCTTCTAATTTGAATCTATCCATAGCATAATTTCCAAAGAATTATCAAAATTCCAGTTAGTATGATAGCTTTGAACCATATATTCCTTACGATGATACCGGTTAAAACAAAAAAAAGTGTCATGTATTTCACAAGTTCCTCGAAACTAGAGATATTTGTACTTAGTATTGAACTTCAATTAAGTGATTTAGTTAAAGGGTCCGCTAAATTTGTATTTGACTTAACGTAATTAAGGAAAATTATTTCACTCTTGATTAATTTTCTTACATAGTCATGTCTTAAATTTTAATGCCTAGATTTTTCATTGTATATCTCATTGTATGCTTTGAATAATGTGGCTTGACTATTACATAAAATAGATACTAAAAATGTATTATTTGGTTCCAAATGTATCTCATATAGAAAATCCTTAAGTTACTCAACTTTTTTCCCCAATGTCAGCTAAAGCCACTAATTTAGATATTATGGTTGAATGCATGTTTGTTTCTTAGACTTTCAAGAAATTGCGCCTCCTCTAAGAGTAAACATCCAACTCGGAGTAGATTTATTTTCTCTAGTGTTAGATATCCAAGTAGTATAAGTAAATCTTTCTAATATAGCCGAAAATATTAAATATTGCACACCTAGGTTTTTATTTTCTTTAAATAACAAAGAACTCTCTCACACTACTCCAAAAATCACCTTTTGCAGCGGCCAAAAAACGCTGCAAAAGGTCTTTTGCAGCGTTTTAGCTTGTGTTGCAGGGTCGTTGTTGTCGTTGAGGGATGAGATACAGCAACGTTGCAAAAAGTACCTTTTAGCTTGTGTTGCAGGTTTTTTGCAACGGTTTTTAAACGTTGCGAAAAGTACCTTTTGCAACGTTTTTCCAACATTGCGCAACTTTTTTAAACGTTGTGGTAGACTTTTTTGCAACATTTTTCCAACTTTACTGTATTCTCATCCGTTGGTTTCGGAAACATTTTGCAAACTTTGTCGTTGGTCATTTTAATATTTTTTTAAAAATTAATTCACATTTTTTATATATGCCTTACTACGCTACCGGAATAATAAACTAATAATTCGCATAATAAACTTGTAAAATGTTCTACACATTCAACCTAAATTAAAGATGAGACAAAATTGATATTTTAACTTATTCCAAGAGAATAAGAATATGATGCCTTAAATATTACACTTAACAGAAAATGAATGGCCTTAAATCTTATACTCAAAGTCCTCGGCTTCACTATCACTTTCCCAACCAGGTTTACATGGTATTAAATCATGCAGTTAGTTCAGGCACCTTAAGTAAAATTCAAAATGCAGACAATATACAGATTTTGCACTTTTAACCATGTATAGAATATCCAATAAATACAGAGATGTGACAAAACATAAAAAAATATAAGAAATCATGTTTAAATTGGGAAAATATGCTCTTGCATTGTAACTAATTAAACCGTGCTAGTGCATATATATTGTGCAATATTCACTCCATTATACATGTTTTCTATTTTAAATATCAACCCAACATCAATAACATCTTTCCCATCATTTTGATGACCACTCACAAAAGGTATAGTAATTCATACTAGATTTTTGGAGCAGTGCTTAACAAGTTTGAATTGATATTCTGTAGCATCAGAAAAGGAGTTGCTGCAAAAAATATGAAATGAAACCCATGTTTGAGCCCCATGGGAACCATGTATCTCACACAGCCCTGCACCATCCACTCACTCATCCGCTGAAGCATCATTACAACAATACCACAAAACTCTGTTGGGAACCACTTGAAGCTCTGACAAAAGTTACCTACCATTGCAAAATAGTTAAACAAGATGTACTCCAGTTTATAGACACACGTGCACAAACCTTGAGTTTCTTTTAAGCAAAATTTATCAGTATTACACCAAATGAGGAGCCAATTCAAGAAAATGGGTGGCAAGAAATGCAGGCCACAGTTTCGAGTCTTCAGGTCCAAAAAATGGGTAGACTTTTTTCTTCACAAGAAATTTTGTTTATCGAGATCTACCAAGACTTGAATATGATGCAACTGACCAAAATCCATCCAAAGAGCCTATAAAATAATCATTTTCTGATATTAGCATGTATGATGAGGCAAATATATAGGTGAAGAGTGGAGTTTAAGCAACTTAGCCATTTTTGGTGCCTACTTTCTAAAATTCATTTTTCCTTAAACTTATTTTCAACCGTACATTTCATGGGACCTACAACTTTTATCAACTTTCCAATCACACAACAAATTTCATCAACTTATATCAAAATCTACTAAAAATCTGGTTTTTAGCTAAACCAAACAAGGATTTAGTGACATTGATATATAGATAGTTACATATTCTGAATGGGGAAAAATAATCTAAACATGGAAAAATTATGTGTATGATGAACTAGAAGGCTAAAACGTATAGTTAGTGTTTCAATCCCCAATCATAAGGTTGGTATGTCGCTTTCAGTTGAGTAGTTGAAAGTAAACCAAGCAAAGCTTGCAACTGTACCAACTCCAGGTAGTTTGCATCATGCCTTAGAACCAGAAAGATGAAGTAGGGTATAGGAGAAAACAAACTGCACACAAATATAGCTAAAATAATTTCCCGTTAGTCCATTGAGAACAATATTTTCATCGTATCTTGAAAGGTCTTCAGCAGATACTATCAAAATACTACTTCAAAAGTACATGGCATGATAGAAATTATAACGAAAAGAACTTCATCTTGTAATTTGACAAAAAAAATAATGAATTTCATGGAGAAAGAAGGCTAAAAATAATAACATATTCCCGGACCAAGACACAGCAAATGCCACCAAAATACAAGAGGTAGGGACAAAGAGATGAACTGAAAACTTACCATCTCAGTATTTTACTTACATGACTTTTGCAGTCAAGTCAACATACTAGTTCTAAGAAAATTAAGAGCAGCATCAATCAGTTCTTCATCAATGCTTTGTGGTGAGTAGCATCGAAGAGATGGCCCATATCGGGTACCACATACCAGTGTAAAATGAACAAGAGGCTCTAGAAAAGGAAGAGCTACCTGATGTGATTTTTGAAGTGTGTGTATGTGTGTGTGTGTGTGTGTGTGTGTGAGAGAGAGAGAGAGAGAGAGAGAGATAGAGAGAGGGAAAAAAAGAGAGAGAAGAGAATCAATCCGACAGAACATTCATGAAGATTAGAAAATTTAATTGAAATTATACTACTATACCATGCATTTTCCAACGTATTTCATCGATTATACAAAAAGCATAAAAATAAATACAAACATGTAAATTTGACACCACCTAAAAGATAAAAATCTATCAAGAGCATTCAGTGGTTATCCTCAAGTACCTGGCAAAGATTTAAAGTCAATGACAAACCTAACGATGTGAGAATTACACACATGCATGCACGAATGGACACACACGCTCATGTTCATCGAACTCACCGTCAATTTTCTTTAGACAAACTTTTAGAAGTATTGACAAACCTTGAAAATTCCCTACTCCCATGGATGCTTCTATAATCAACATGTTTTCCATCTTCATATGCGTAAGCTTCTAATATTGCATAAGACAAACACCCAAGCCTCAATGAAATTTCTATAATGGGTTTTGGTATCACTTCAATAATGCCTCTTAGGATGTTTGGGCGCTGAGAGACTAACTGATCATCATCCTAGAACCGATACAAGGATTGCCATCTTCAAACATATTCTCATTGCAATAATAAATAAAACAAAATAATGTGAGGAACAAAGTAAAAGTTGAAAAAGTAGTGCCGCACCGTGTTCCATCACAAAAAACAAATGCACAATATCACATCATGAGGAAGAACATAGGCTTTAAGTACTTAAATATCAAAAGAAATAAAGAGAAAATTTGGGGAACTTACTCAATAACATGTTGGAAGAACAGTTTGCTTGCAAGCTCTTTATACCAAATTCAACACCCTATTTCACAACATCTTAAGAGATAGAGAGAGAAAATTCTGTTACCTAATGCTACTACTGCCAAGAAATAGTGAACAACCAATAACGTATGCTTCCTTTTGTTCTCAGCCATGCTATATATCCTCTTACACTTGGTGGCCTACATCATTTCATCATATTCTCAGAACAAGAAAATACCTCCAGAAACGTTACAGTCTAAACCCATGTAAATGAAAATATTAAGAGAAAATGTGCATAACTGAACCTCGACACCCATATTTTATTATCCAATACAACATATTCTCCATCATTTCAATTATCTATAACATAAGACATGTTTCCAGAGGATTTTATGACATTGTAAGAACTAAAATAGAGAAAAAAAAAATCATTTTTCTTTAGTTTTCATGTCAAAACCATGTATAGGACTAAGAACAATACTAGTCAGTCAATCATCTGAATAAAACAGTTACAAGTGGGAAAAGGACATCCATGGTAAATTTTGAGACAACTTATAACTATTTCAATAGTTAAATGTGCTCATTCCTAGAGAAAAATAATGAAGAGTGGATTACAAAAGAGCTAACGTAGAAGCATAATCTCCCCCACCTACATGTTCATAGACAGAGTCCACCTATCATGTATCAGGTTAATGTGTTTGGACTCTCCTTGGTAGACATCCAGAAGAATGATTCTGATCAAGAGCCTACATTGCACTTAAATCCAAAACTTCCTTTGCATTAGGAAGTGTTAATACTTTTATGTTACAACCACTTTTATAGTGATGAAAATTATTTAAATTGCCATAAACATTAGAAAGGAGGCCCTGAACAAAAAGTGGAAACCAAGATCTAAAACAAAATTTAGTTCATGATGTTAGAATGAGAAGACCATGCCTTCAAGACCACCTGTTTGCTAAAACTTTGGAGCTAATTGATAGGTTGTACTCAGATTGTGAAGGGAAAAGGAAAAATAGGGAAGCCCCAAATGCATTAGGTATTTAGGAAGCTAAGGAGTTAGTAACATCATGAAAGGAAATGAAGCTTAACAATAAGTGAAACAAAGGCGAAACTACCTCTTCTCTCTCTAAATATTGATCATCTAACAGAATCAACAGCTTCTGAACCCATAAAACAGTTGGTGAACCTGAGCATTTTGTGAATCCTATCCTTAGCAAAATTAGTTCCTTTCACTTTTCGTAACCTATCCTATTGAATTGCACAATAATGTGTTGTCGAAAACTAAAATATCCACCAACAGATGCCTCGTAACACATAGTAAAAATGTAAAATACGTAATCAAATACACATAGCAAAATGCAAAAATCTACAATTAAATACACACATAAACAAACATTAATTATGTTATGGATTAATGAGAGTCGGAGTCGCGCGCTTTAGTTTCTGATTGGAAATGACAAATTGGAAAATAAGGGTTCACTTTGCTGCCAATTTTTCTATTTGGTTTGGAATTGGACCTTTCCTCTGGGGCCTAATTTTTTTACACAAGTTCTAGCCTAACTTCCAACCCAATTGCCCAACCCAGCTCGCCTAACCCTTCTTGCTTTTTACAACGTTTAATAAACATTGGTAAAGGCAATTTTTTGTAACGTTTATCAAACATTGCTTAAGATAGATAAACGTTGCTAAAGATAGGCCATTTTTGCAACGTTTATTAAACATTGCAAAAGACCAACTTTTTGCAACGTTTATTAAACGTTTCTAAAGGCCACTTTTGCAACGTTTAATAACATTGCAAAAAGTTGATCTCTTGCAACGTTTAATGAATATTGCAAAAAATTAAACTTTTCGCAACGTTCAATGAACGTTGTGAAATGTGACATTAGCAACATACATTTATCAAATATTGTCAAAACTCAATTCTATTAACCAATAGTAACATTCACTTATTAAAATGTTGCAATAGACCCATTTAGCAACACTTAACTACCGAATGTTGCCGTTATGCATTGCAAATGCTCATTTTTGGTGTAGTGTCAGTGGCCTTTCAATGATTCTTTCTTGGATACCTAATAAACCTACGAAGTTTATTAATCATGAATGCTATATTGAGTATTGTGTGTTGAACTGTATGCATAAGACTATCTATAGCACTTAACACTCTAGTTAAGCAATAATGATTTCATCATTCTTTATAAATCTAGAGCTTTGATAAAGGGGTTACTAAATTCTTTTATGTTCAAGTGTTTGAACTTGTTTATCATATACTCTACGTAATGTGATTGGCTCAAATACCCTACCAGTTTTTGTAACTATGATATCCAATATAGTATCCACTTGTCGAAAATTCTTCATCTTAAATGTAGAATATGGAAACCTCTTTATTTATTTTATCACATTCACGTGATCACTTAAAATCAATGTGTCGTCAACATACAACCAAATAAATACTATATGTTTATCACATATTTTAGAATATAAACACTTAGCTACACTATTATATATGAAACCAAATGATATAATCATTACGTTAACCTTTTCATACCATTTCTTTAATACTTATTTTAAACAATATAATGACGTTACTAAGTTGCACACCATATGTTCATTACTGGGTAGAACAAACACTTTTAGTTGTTTCATATAAATCTTCTCATTGAGATCCCTATTTAGAAATGTCATTTTGACATCCATTTGATAAATATACAAGTCATATATGGATGTTAATGCAAATAATTTATGTTATTCTAACTATCGGTGCATGTGTCAAAATAATCAATTCATTCCTTTTGTTGATAACCTTTAACTATTAATTTAACTTTAAAGGTATTAAGAAAACCACCTATATTGTATTTTAAATCCATTTACAATCAATATATTTAGATTCGGGTGCTAAATCCACAAGTCCCCATGTATTATTTGACATAATTGAATCAATTTTATTTTTAATTGCACCTTTCTGAAAATCAAAATCACGAAAAGTCATAGCTTCTTTCTAAGTCTTAGGATTAATTCCCTTTGTAGAACACAACGTATTTTTCTAATAACATGCTTCTCATTTTCCTCTACTAAATAAAGTGAAATGAGTTGAGAATCTATTTCATTCAATCTCAATGTCTTCTCTTTTCTAGTTCTTTTACTTCTTTGAGGTTCACTAGATTTATCAACATCTTTAGGAAATGTTTCCTTTTCTGTTTACCTAAAATTAGGCATCTCTTTATAAGTTTTCTTTAAATCATTATTGGAAGATAATAAATTCTAAAAGAACTCCACGTCATTTGACTCAATTATCTCATTGGTCTCCAAATTTAGTAATAAATAGGATTTGCTATTACTAGTATATCCAATAAAGACATATTTAATGCCTCTTAGACCCAATTTGATCCTTTTAAGATACATGTTCTTACAATATATAAGGCATCCCCACACTTTGAAATATTCAATATTTTGTTTTCTTCATTTCCACAATTCATATGGAGAAACCTTAGTGAATTTTGAAGGAATTCTATTTAATATTATGTGCACTCAACAAAGATTCATCCCATAAGTTAATTGGCAACTTAATATAAGTTAATACAGAATTTATCATTTCAACTAATGTCCTATCTTTCCTTTCAATCAAGACATTTTGTTCATGTGTCCTATGTACTGTACATCGATGCACTATTTCCCGTTGTTCACAAAATGAATTAAAATCACTCGAAAATTATTCACCACCTCTATCACTTTTAATTTTTATTTTATTTTATTGGTTAAGTAATTTTCAACTTCATTTCTATAAATTTTAAAAATATCAAAAACTTCATGTTTATGTTTTATTATATAAACATACGTATATCTAGAATGATCGCATATAAAGGTAATAAAATACCTATATCCTTGTCTAGTTAAAATTATAATCAATTCATATATATCTGTATGAACAAATTCTAAAATTTGTGAAATCCTGTGTACACTATGATAAGAGTTCTTTATCATTTTAGAATCTGTATAAATTTTATATTTATAAGCATCATCACATAATAAGCAATCATGTCATAATTAAATATTATTTTCATTGTACTGGCACCTATGTGACTTTATAGAGTATGACATAATGTAAAAGAATCAATCAAATATATTTTTATTTATATTGTCAACATTACATAATTTTACAATTTCTTCACAAGAATAGCATTTCAACAAATTTCCGGATGTAAAAATTTTTTGGATTCAAACACTTCTAATGTTCATGTCGAGAAAATGTAACACATTAGTTACGGTAACAATATTTTTGAAAGTGAAGATGATATCAATATTTCTTTTCCCTACCATTTTTGAACGACCTTCATTATTCATTTGTATCGCTTGTTCTCCAACGACTCGTGATAAATCTTGAAGAGTGACTTATCATATGATACATAAATTGTTACACATGTACCATATCACCAACTATGAACTTTTTCGTTGATAACATTGATTTCGCTCACGACAGTGATAATATTACTATCATCAATGGAATTTACTTTGCCCTCTTATTTTGTTTTTGATGCCAACAATCCTTTACACAATGTTTGAGATTTTCACATACAAAACAATCTCCTTTGGGCTACTTCTTGAGCTTTTTGTAGTCCTTGTTGGAAGATCTCATTTTGTTTGATTTGTTGGACTTCTCGGTCTTTTTCATGGCATTGGCTTTTGAAATGACTTCATAAGAGTTTTCATTCTTATCACTTGCCCACGATTATTTCTTAATTCAGAGATTTTTCTAAATTTGTTTCAAATAATAATCTTTGGAACTACAAAGAATTTTATTTCGATATCCTTTCCAAGTCTCTAAGAGTTTTGCAATGATTACTCCCACTTGGAAAGATTTTGAAAGTTCTATTTTGACCACCTTCAATTTGTTGACAATCACTTATAATTCAGATACTTGAGAAAATAGGGAAATATTCTCCAACAATTTAAAATCGAAATAACTTGATATTAGAAATTTCTTTATAACTTCTTCCTTGACTTTGTATTTGTATTTTAATGCATCCCAAATCTCTTTCTTTGAAGTGATGTTGGTGTAGAAATTGTATAGATGGTCAAATAGTTCAATCAGAATGTGACCTCTAAAAATTAATTCATCATCTTGGCATTTTTGTCTTTCAACCCGTACACCAATAGAGTCTCCATTTGTAGATTCTGGTAGTGGTGCCAGTTCGAATCAAGTATATAGAAGATACAATGCTGTTAGTGAGAGCTTTAATTTGTCTTGCACAGGGTGAAGTTCGTTCTATCAAATTGATCCAACCTTATGAGGTCTTGATTATTGAGTTTCATGGTAGCCAAAGTTCTCTCGTTCTCCAAGAATATCGAGATTTTTCTTACAAAAATTTGGAATAAAGGGAAAAAAACAAAAGTAGCAAAAAGAAACATTGAAAAACTAGAAATGAAACTTGTACGCGTAATTGGTGTCTACAAATGATATTTGCCCGCTGAGTGCAAAGAATAAGGAAGGTTTTATTGATGGTTCTATGCCTAAACCTCATATAGACTCACCTATGTATCCCGCTTGGTGTAGATGCAATCATATTGTCTCTTCATGGATAATAAATTCAATTTCTAAGGAGTTATATCCCAGTGTTATGCATAAGGATTCAACACAGCAAATCTGGTTGGAAATAAGAGATAGATAAATCAAGGCAATGGACCTAGAATTTATCAGTTCAAGAAAGGCTTATAGGAGGAGTTATCTAACTATAGGCCTCAGAATCACAATTCTTATTATGAAGAGGAACACGTCTTACAATTCTTGATGGGATTAGATTACAGCTATTCTAATGTGCGTAGCCAAACTTTGATGAGGAGCCTCTACCCTCATTGAACATGGTGTTTGCACTAGTTCAACAAGATGAAAAGCGAAAGGATGTGGCATCTAAAAACTAGAGTAATGTTGAAGCTATTGCATTTGTGAGTAGACTTATGGCTGGTTCAATGAGTTCTAGTGTTAATCAAAGAGGCCTATGTATAACAATCATATTTTCAAGAAGGACGAACCTAATTGCAGTTACTATGGTATGCTTGGCCATCTACAAAGGAAGTGCTACAAGCTTCATGGATATCCCCCAGGATATAGGTTGGTAAAGGACAAAGGCAAAGAAATCGTCTCTAGTGCTAATCAAGTTACTACCATCTCCAAATCTGTCCAATGTGCTTTTTGGTTTAACCATCACACTAGAATGATGTCAGTAGGTTCTCAATATATTAAAACCACAACTTCAAACTCAATTTTCAAATTTGGTTCTTCATTATGGTAGTACTGTTAAACAGAGTCAAGCTAATCTAGATGTTAGTCCACTTGATATTGTGCAATGTTCTTCAGCTCAAATACCAACCATACCAGATGCTTCAAATTTCTCAGGTAGAAATTTTTGTTTGGTTGAGTCGGACGTAGAGAATAAGTAGATTATTGACACTGGTGCCATAGATCACATCGTGTTTGTATTAATCAATTGACCACGATTACTAATGTGATAAATGCAAATGTCAAACTCCCTAATGGAGATGATGCTCTTGTGACTAATATAGGAACTGTGAAGCTGTCTGAGACTCTTTCATTGACCAACATGTTGTGTATTCCTTCATTCAAATGTAATTTGATTTCAGCTAGCAAACTCATTTTTTCCCATCGTTGTTGCTTAATATTCATATTCAATCATGACTTCATTCAAGACCTTTCTACATGGACAATAATTGGAGTAGAGAAGCTTGAAGCTACCTTATACCACCTCCAATTTAGCAATCCTTTAAAATCTACTGGTTCTACAAAATCCATATTTCATCAATCTCATGCAAACTCTTCTGCACTTGTAAATATCAATTGTAATAAAGTCATGAATAATGGCTATATTCATAGATTCACAATTGTAACTGGTTTGCCTTTTAAGCTATAACACTATACGTTAGGCCATATTTCTCATTCTAAATTCTCCATTTTACACAAGTTTGTACCCGAAATTTTATTTTTTTCTGATTTTCATTATAATATTTGTCCTATGGAAAAGCAATATCAATTACCCTTTCCCAACAGTATGCATAAGTCTCAGTCAAATTTCGAACTCATTCACTGCAACATTTGGGGTCCTTATCAGGCCGAATCCTTGATGGCTCACATTATTTCTTGACTATAGTAGATGACTATAGTAGATCTACTTGGACATTTCTAATAAGAAACAAATCACAAACTAGATAAACAATTCATCCATATGATTGAAACAAAATTCAATACCAAAATCAAGATTGTGAGATCTGATAATGGTGCTGAGTTTGCTATAACAGATTTCTATAATTCTAAAGGGATTTTACATCAAATCGGTTGTGTTGAAAGACCACGACAAAATGGTGTTATAGAATGTAAATATCAACATTTGTTGAATGTTGCCAGAGTATTGAAATTTCAAGTCAAACTACCAAATAAGTTTTGGGGTGAACGCATTCTTACAGCAACCTATATCATTAATCGTATACCTAGCTCATCCTTATCAAATAAATCACCCTATGAGATTTTGTTTTTAGTAAAACCTACCTATTGTCACTTGAGAGTCTTTGGCTCTTTATGCTATGCTTCTACTCTTCAACGACATAGATCAAAATTTGATCCTCGAGTTGTTCCTTGTATTTTTGTTGGGTATCCAACTGTTCAGAAATTATACAAATTGTATAATCTACACACAAAACACTATCTTTGTGTCTAGAGATGTCATCTTCTACGAAAACATATTTCCATTCCATGATCATGCCTTTCTAAGGTCTCTTGGTTATTATGACATTAATTCCAATCAATCTTTACATAATCATCTCTTTTCTTATTCCTATCCTTTTATATCAGAATACCTACCATCTAGTTTTCCTCCAATTTCATCTCCTGCTTCAACTCCATCTCCCACTTTACCATTACAATCCCATCCACGTTAATCATTACCTTTATCTCCTTCTGTACCTCCACCTTCAGCTCCACAATGACATGCCAACTCTCTCCGTAGATCCACTACATCCAAGACGCCTCCCAGTTACTTACAATAATTTCACTGCAACCTTGCTTCTCAACAAAATTCTAAACCATTTGATTCTTTACCTAAAGCTAAAAAATCCTATGGATTATCCAACCTTTGGGCTATGATTCTCTTTCAACAGAACACATGGCTAATGTGATGTCACTTTCCACCAATGTTGAGCCTAGGAACTTTCTAGAAGCATCTAAGTCTCCAGCTTGGTGTCAGGCTATGGACAATGAATTCCAGGCTTTAGTTGCCAACAATTCATGGACCATTACTCCAATGCCTGCAAATAAGGTGCATATGGATTGCGAGTGGCTTTATAAGGTTAAAGTTAATCAAGATTGGACTGAGGAAAGGAAGAAAGCCAAACTTGTAGCCAAGGGTTTTACTCAACAAGCTGGCCTTGATTACCAGGAAACGTTTTTCCCTGTAGCAAAGTTAGCGTCAGTCAAGGCTTTGTTACTAGTTGCAGCTAGCAAGAATTGGCATCTTCATAGTTGGACATCAGTAATGCCTTTCTTCATGGAGATCTTGATGAAGAGTTATATATGAAGATGCATCCAGGTTATGAGTAGCAGTGGGAACATGGTGTGACATTAGTGTGTAAGCTAAATAAATCCATTTATGGACTCCGACACGCCTTAAGGCAATGTAATACTAAACTATCATCTTTCATTGTCTCTCAAGGATTTATCAAATCCAAGTTGTTCTCTTTTCAACAAAATAACAAGCAGCTCATACACTTTGCTCTTTATCTATGTTGATTGATATTATCATTAGGAGAGGATGCTTTGACATACATTGAAATATTAAAAGGAGCTTTGACAACCAATTCAAGTTCAAAGATTTAGGGGTTTCGAAATACTTTCTAGGACTTGAAGTGGCAAGATCTAGAAAAGGGATTGTAGTTTGTCAACGTAAGTATGCATTGAAAATACTTGAAGATACTGGTTACTTAGCATCAAAGCCTGCCAAGTGCCCTATGTTGTAGAGTCTGATGTTGAACAAAGAGAAGGGAGATTACTTATTGATCCAGGAATACTGGCATTTCTGAGAGTATTGTGTTCAGCTTGATTTATATCTTGGTTTTTTGTTTCAATAAAGATTGTTCCTCTCTACTTTACTGATTTTCATAGTTTGAAGAGTGCATACTGATTAGAGCATTTATGCATCCTTGATGTCCTTTCTATATGTCCATTCTATAAAAAGTTGTAAATGTGTTCAATACTAAAGTACTACGTTGTTTTAATTGTGTTGGTGTTCTTGAGGCTTTCTAATAAGAAATTGTCACTTTTTTTTTTCCAGTTTTTGTCACTTTTTTGAATATTTGACTTAAGTGGAGGTCAATGGGTTGGCTGAGTTAGTCGATTACGATGGCGGTGAACTAATTTTAAGATGTTTAGTATTTTGATTGGTTGACTTAAAGATGTTTGACTCTGAATGGAGAAAAAGGATGAATGGTTGTTGTGTCACTTTTTTATTTTATTATTTTATTGAACCGATTCCAATGTTCTAATTTTTGTTGTCATTTTTTTGAAGTTTTAGTACTTTTTTGAGTGTAAATTTTTTGAATTTTTATCAATTTTTGTAGTGTCACTTTTTCTGAATTTCTATAATTTTTTTTTTTAAATTGTTTTGTCATTTTCTTAAAATTTATATCACTTTTTGAATAACAAACATCACATTTTTTTAATAAAAATGACATTGCAATAAAAAAAAAATGACACTTAAAGTTACATTGTGTCACTTAATTTTACATAATGATTTTTAAATTTTTTCTGTTGCTTTCTTAAAATTTCTATCACTTTTTTGAATAACAAACATTTATTTTTAATAAAAGTGACATTGTATATAAAAAAGTGACAGTTAACTAAAAAAACTAATATTGTGCCACTTTTTAATCGAATAGTGATACTTAATTTTATACATTATTTTTTACTTTCAAAATACTTTTTATATGACTTTTCAAAAAGATTATTTTTGTAAGTTTCCCTTTTATCTTATTATATTAAAAAGTGACCTAATTTTATATAATATTTTTTACTTCCAAAATACTTTATGATTTTTCAAAAGGCTCATAATTTTAAGGTTATTTGTGTAAGTTGCCTTTTAATCTTTTCCATTGTATTAACATTTGTCCAATTCTACTATGATTGTTGAACAACCAAATCTAACAGCTCCCGCCTTCCTTTGATTGTTTTTCAAAAGAATGAAAGAAAATTTAAATGGAAAAAAAATGGTTTGATGTTACCTTAAATTTAAATAAAAATGATTTCACATTTTAATTTGGGGTACTATGCGAACAAAAACGGTTAATGGGTCCCGCACTTGCCGTTGATCTTTCTTCATGCTCTTCCTTGCAAAATTTTCAATTCCAACCATGAACAAATCCTCACATTGATGACCTAAAACAAACTCTAATTATCATTCTCATTCCCTTCTCTACGTGAAATCTCACCCTACCCATGATTTTTTTTCTCCTAATTATCTGTTATGCATGAAATTCTTTCGCCATTTGATTTCCCACTCGATCCATTGATGCGCAAGAAAGTTCGGATATTCCAAGGTTATGTTCTGATGATCAGAATATTTGAAGGATTGGTTGAAAGGAGGTGAATAACAGCATTTAATTTAGAGGGTGGTGGCAATGTCTAATTTATATGGGGATTTTAATCAGAAGATTGATTATGTATTTAAGATTGTATTGATTGGGGATTCGGCAGTGGGGAAATCCCAATTGCTGGCTAGGTTCGCAAGGAATGAATTCAATTTGGAATCGAAGGCTACCATTGGGGTTGAATTCCAGACAAAGACTCTTGTTATTGATAATAAAACGGTCAAGGCCCAGATTTGGGACACCGCAGGCCAAGAGAGGTTTGTTCCTTATCCTGCCTCTTCTTCTAGAATAGTTTAACCTTTTTATTAAATAGCTTTCTGGAATTTGTTAATTATACTAATTATTGTCATTTTCTGGTGCCATTTTCATTCTAGTTTTATTTTTAGTCCAAAGGTGTTCAGTTATGGAGCTAATTAGCTAGTGCAGAATTTTTTGTAACTGCAAATTTTTTACAGTTAATAAAAATTCATATGCCAGAAATTCTGATTCCGAGAATGTAGTGGCAGGGTTGCTTCTAATAAAGGGATTGGACAACATTAGACGAAGTTGTACTTTCCAATATGATCTATTGTTTTACAATGCAGTTGGATGTTGAATGGAAAGCAGAGCAGTGCATTACTCCTGTCTTCCTTTCTTGAATCTCACCACCACCCTATACTCTCTCTATAATTATTTCAAGATTTTCTCTATTACAAGCGAGGCCTTTTTAGGTCAGATATAAGATTAGATAGATAATCCCATCGTACTCCATTCAGTCTGCATCATACAAAGGTTGGTATAGAGTTAGTAATGCTGAAACTATGTTATACTAAGAAAGATAACCTGTATTCACTCCTCAATACTTTCCAATATTAAAACTGGGGAATAGCACTCAAAAGCTGTTTGATCAATTGTCATGTATGATAATCAAGTAAATGACTAAACATGAATTTGAAGCATAGAAATAAACAGCCCAATTACTGTCTTATCCAATAACAACGAGTCTTTTGCTGTTCGTGTTAATTAATTGATATAGTTTAATTGACAAAATCGAAAATGTGTTTGCTTAATGAGATAATTATCTGTCTTCCTTTATTTTTACAGCCTTATCCAATAACGAGTCTTTTACTGTTCCAGTTAATTAATTGATATAATTTAATTGACAAATAGAAAATGTGTTTGCGTAATGAGAGAATTCTCTGCCTTCCTTAATCCTTCGCTGCCCCAGATTATACTTAATTCTCCGCCCAGCCAAGTTCTTGTATGATTGGGAATATGGAAGAAATTACTGATGCATGTCTCAATCCATGGAAGATTATTTTGCAAGAGCCTTGGTTTCCCTACAGTTAACATTCATGATTGTGTTTGTCCATGTTACCACTTACAAATATCTTAAAAGACCCAAAATCAATAAGAAATGTCTGATGGCTTAACAGATAAAGAAAATCCTGGCACTGATGTGCTTAAAAAGGCATCATGTTTTTATGAAGTTTCAGGGTTTGTTAAATATCGACTTTGCTGGTTCCATGATCTATGCTGATTTAACATTATGCGCAATTCTGCACTGGTAACAACTTGGTAATATTATTTAGGTTTTCTGGGTGATTTAGATCAATTGGAGCAGTGCCACTGTTAATTGGTTAGTACAATAGTGTATATTTAAATGCTACTCTTCTAGTTGACGGGCAAAAAATGTTTATTTGAATACACTATAAGAATATGAGTGGCTGCTTGAAAGATCTGACTGCTTACTTTCGAGCACAGACATTGCAGGATGGGATTTGTGCTTTCACTCTGAATTTTAGATTTATTTAACATTTGACCTTGTCGGGCCTTAGAAAAACAACCATACTACACTCACCGAAAATGGTTGACATGCAACCTGACCGAAAACTAACAATAGGGGGAGGACCCATTTTATTTTTTTGGAATTTTTTATTCACTTGAGGCCCGCATGCATGTGAGAGGCTGTCAACGCCTCCGTCACCCATTTTCAGTACAAATGGAAAAACCCTTAAAAAAATTTATGTTTCAGGTACAGAGCAGTAACAAGTGCCTATTACCGAGGTGCAGTCGGAGCAATGTTGGTCTATGACATGACAAAACGTCAATCCTTTGATCACATGGCTAGGTGGCTTGAGGAACTCAGGGGACATGCTGATAAGAACATTGTTATAATGCTGATCGGCAACAAGTGTGATTTAGGAACACTTCGAGCAGTTCCAACCGAAGATGCCCAAGAGTTCGCTGAAAGAGAGAATTTATACTTTATGGAGACATCAGCGCTCGAGAAGACTAATGTTGAAAGCGCATTTATGACCATTCTGACAGAAATATACCGGATCATAAACAAGAACTCCCTCACTGCTGGTGATGGATTGGATTATGTGAAGTCCGCATCTCTGAAGGGTACTAGAATCATTGTCCCTGGTCAAAATTCTGATCCTAATGCAAGAAAATCCGGCTGTTGCATGACCTCGTGATTTCTCTTGCTCAGTGGTGACTGTCGAGTTATTTCCTTGCACCCCTCCCTTTTTAATTCTTCAGGCTATTAAGGAATACAAACCTCGTTTTATTTTATAATGGTTCTGTAAAAAGTATAGTACTAATATTACATTTTAGAATGAAATGCATATGCAATATTTTACGAAATATTATAAAATTTGTTTTATATCAAGGAGAAGCATTCGCCGTCCACTCTTTGACTGTTAAAGACTCAGACAGGAGCTAAACTTTCTTTATCGTGTTTTAAGTTTAATAGCGAAAATTTGCATAAATTATCAGTGTTCATGGTATATTAATGGCAAGTTATAACACAGATAATACTGAATTGAGGAAACTTTGAGATGATTATTGTTTGCCATGGTTGAAGCAAAGAATACTAGCTAAGTATGAGACTAAAGAGAAGCAAGAGGAGGAGCCAGAGAAAGAAGAAAGTTAAGTACAATCATGCTACAGTGCTAGATAGGTTGATAGAAAGTTAACATAATAAACATAGCATTTCATTATTGGACCGTTTAAAAACAATCAATTTTTTCATTCAATTATTTGTTG
>CAIGRL010008515.1:0-23090 GCA_903798325.1 Fraxinus xanthoxyloides | reverse complement strand
GTCGTCCCAGCGTGCAACTGCTCTCAGGCAAACAAAAATAAAAAGAAAATCAATGATTGGTTATTGGAGATTCCTGCAGTTTCAAAGTCACAAGATAACCACACGAGACTTGTAGGAAACTTGCCATAAACAGTAACCACTAACCAGTTGTTTCCTCTAATCCTCTGGTGAGCATGTTCATTATCTCATTCTCTGTCGATTTTTTTCTGTTACCTCCTGAACAATTGGATCCTTGGGCAGTAGACTGCTTCCCATCTGAGGTAGATTGAAGACCCTTTTGCAGTTGCTTGTCAGTTGAAAGCACAGCTTCATTCTGNATGCGTACGGTGTCCAGTCCCTTTGATTCTGTTATCCCAGATGGATGAATGTCTACGTCGTCCCAGCGTGCAACTGCTCTCAGGCAAACAAAAATAAAAAGAAAATCAATGATTGGTTATTGGAGATTCCTGCAGTTTCAAAGTCACAAGATAACCACACGAGACTTGTAGGAAACTTGCCATAAACAGTAACCACTAACCAGTTGTTTCCTCTAATCCTCTGGTGAGCATGTTCATTATCTCATTCTCTGTCGATTTTTTTCTGTTACCTCCTGAACAATTGGATCCTTGGGCAGTAGACTGCTTCCCATCTGAGGTAGATTGAAGACCCTTTTGCAGTTGCTTGTCAGTTGAAAGCACAGCTTCATTCTGGCCTACTCTCATTATAAACTCATCATTGCTAGCACCCCTTGATATGTTACCACTGTCAGTAAAATTTTGCACACCTAACTTTTTAGAGCCACAATCAGCTTCCTTCCTTTTAGAGAGCGTAAAATGTCCAATGGATACAGATAATGATTGGTCCGAAGTGGATGGTCCTATATCTGATGATAGGTTATTCCCATCTGACAAATGCTCTCGACCAGCATTCTTATTCTGCAGAGAGAGATGTTTTCTCCGCTTGTGTTTCTTCTTTTGCAGGCGAAAGGCCACACCAAATATGATGTTAGAGCTGAGTTGCATGTTGGCAACCTGACACCTGAAGGGCCTGCTTTTCACTTTGCGTAAAGACTTTTTCTTATTTGCTTTCCTGATCAACAAGTATTCAGAGGTGACTGGTAGTCCAGATAACGATTCAGATTCAATGCCTATCGTTCTCTGCCTAATATCATGAGCTTCTGTAGCAACTGAATCACAATGCTTCTCATGAGAACCCCCAACCTAGATATATAATATTGTTAGTCTACTCTGGAAGAGAGAATGAACACATGATTTCAGCATAAAAATGATTTTGTGAAACCCAATGCATGAAGACAAGGCTTCTACCTGACTCCCTTTAATGCTGATTTGCTTTGATGACTTCACACAGCTAATTTTCTTTGATGCTTCCTCAGGTGCTTCCAGGGACATAGCCTTGCTGTCACACTGAAACTGTAAAAAGTGGGTATAAAGAGGGTAAGTAAGGACATAACAGTGTCTGCAAGAAAAGAGGGAAAATTTGTGTCGAGTAAAGAATAAAAGGGAAGACAGTCATGTCATACTCGACTTATACGACCAAATACCGTTTCAGATTTAGTGTCACTTGTGTTGCACACATTTCCAGATACAGCAAATGCACTGCTATTTGATGGCTTGATGACTGGGTTGCTTAGATCTTCCTTGCCACTTGTGTCCTGATTGGATGGTATGACAACAGAATCACTCAATTCTTTCTTGTCAATAGAATCCAGGTGTCCATTGCAGTCAGATGGTACCATACTAGAATCATTCAAATCCTTATGGAGACAGCTGCCCATATTGTAGACAGCTGAAGAAACTTCATGCGCTAGATGGTTTCCAGCTATTGTATTCACACCAGAAAAGCCCTTTACTGAATCCTTAGCTGATGGAACTACCGATAAAGATTCTGACGAAGGAGACGAGCACTCAATAGCCATTGAGCCATTTACTTTTTGAAAAGAGCTCTCTATCATTGGAGTCTTCTTCGTAGTACTGGTGTTCAGTGAATCTCTATGTGCTACAGTTTTCGAAATTGCTACCTTTCCCAAGGCATTCATTACCACATTTTCTTTCTGGACGACATCAGGTTTCTTGGAAGCAAAATTTCTCCTATCCCCAACATAAAATAACATGTATGCCTTCTGCTGAAGAACTTTCCTTTCATTAACCTGGACAACCTGTTAAATGCCATAGTTACTCAATGAGAAAGTCACTGAGTGGAACAGAAAAGGTCTCATAAAACGTAATATTCACAAGCTGGAGAAGATTCTAAACCATTATGTATCATGGATAAAACTGAAGCTGATCAAAACATGAATGTAACTTGAACGAACATAAATATTGGAAAAAACAGCAAATATTATTTTCTTTTACCTGATTATCATCAAGAGAATACCACATGCCACTTGATGTGCGAACAAAGCAGTAGTAGTGAAAGAATGAGTACTCCAACCAGCATGAACCAGAACACCATATAGCGTGTATTTTAGATCCCCATCCTGCAATGTATTGGAAGAATAATTATTAAATTGAAGAGAACAAGTTTCAGTAAACTCAAGCAGTGTCAAACAGGATGTCAAATAAGTACCACCAGACATGATGGATTTATTTAGCATAGTGGACAGTATATTTACTGGAAACACTTATTTTGCATTCTGAAACACTAGGATGGTTTTTATTACCAGATGAACAGAAGTATTACTAAAAGAAGTCAATTTGTATTTCAGCTACAAGCAATTGTAGAATATTGACTCAAAACAGCCTGTTCAAATCCAAATTTTAACCCAAAGTTCCAAAGTGTACCAACAAATCATATTTACAGCTTTTCAGCCGAAGTCACCATTCAACAACAAACTAGATCTTAACTCCAATAAATTTGTAGTTTACATGAATCCCTCTCCATCCAATCCACAGCCTCGTTTATGTAAAAATCCACATAAATCATCATTCGGGAATGCAATAGGACAGGTCCAGCAAGCTAGCCAATGTCCATAGCTGTCAATTCCTCAGATTCTGGAACCCTCTCAGGTTTATATTTTGCTACCATATCAGACTGTGTTAAGTTTGGTCTTTCTCAGCCACTTCTTAATAGTTTTATTGGGATGTGATCACTCTTATTAAAGAAAGCTTCGTTAGAATGAAGCCTCGACGCGAGGCACACCTCAATGCATAAACTCTGGGCACGTTTTAGAACACTATTGTTCTGTATAACTTCCCTTTTACCATACCATTTCCAATCACATGAAATCTCTAATGTACTTCTCCATTTCATCAACCCCAATGTAATCATATGTTTAACAAAATTTTAGAATGCATGTAGTTAATTTTATTCTCAAAAACTGATGCCGAAGCAATGAGATCACACCAAGAACGTGTAAACCAAGTTAAATTTGAGAGGATGGTCAAAAAAGCACAGAGCTACTGTTCAGGAGACATAACACTGTAAATGTTTCCACCCCATATTCCATTCTTCCATTTTAATTTTGAACTCAGAAATTCTACAGACATCATCCTTTCTCCAAATTTTTCAATCAATGAACTCTGAGTATCTTGGTGGAGATTAAATCACATGTCCAAATTAAATGACTGAAGAAATTTTTACTAAGGTCACATGAATCATATAAAAATTGGAATCTCGAATAACTAACTACATAGAACTTACATAGGGACCAGTTACGAAAGGTTTTAAGTCCAAAGTAGGACCAAACTCAATTTTCTTGTCAATTTTTTGACCTGGTACATGTGAACCAAACCTCTTCAGGTGAATTGTGAGGACTTTGGGTGCCTTATAAATTGTGAGCTGCTTGAGAGCCTTAACTTTCTGTTTGCATTTCTCACACTGGTACTGCCTTGCACCTCCATCTAACTGCTCTTTAACCATGAAATGAGCAAGTGCCATGTATAATGAGTCTGCCTTCATAATTTCAAGACTAAGATCTAAGAATGGGTCAAATTTGTCCGAGCAATAGGAACACTGCATGCATTTAACCTGAAAAATGCAACAAATAACATCAGCAATAAAACAAGAAAAACAAACATCCTTAACATTTTTGCGTAGAATCCAAATACCTGTTTTCTTTCAATTAATCCCAAATTCATATTTCTAAGTATACCCAAACAATAAAAAATACTCCAGTTCTAAAAGACACCCACAAATTACCTGACTACGTAAACAACCACCAAATATCTTGTGGACTAAACTTTTCTCATAAGCATTAGGTGATTCACTTGGCACTCCTGAAGGTAGGCAGCATTTGTGCATAGATTCTAGCAAATTCACCATGTATTCATGAGCGTCTTCTTGTCTGGCATTTCGGAAGTTCCGTGATATGCCTAATATCATGTCAAGGATTCTTACTTTCAAAAGAAAGACAAATGTGCCACCCTCCATGAGTCAGAATTGAAAGTATGTTACTTGCACTATGCAATAACGAGAATAACTCGATATTTTGCAAATTTCAGAATGGAAATATATATGTTTCGAGTGTATAAAAACATAATTATTTGCATCATCTAAAATCAATTAATCACTAGATAAGTAGAACAGAGAGAAGGAACGAGACAAAATTTTTCCATGAACACACTATAACAAAGAAACTTAAATTAATTTATATCAAACGAGAAGGAGAAATCAGGAAAATTGAGAAGCAATTCACTAAAAAAATCAATGGAGGGGAAAAGAAAGGATGTACCAGCCATGGGTGGTCAACAATAGTGAGAGCATTTTCAGCAGATTGAAAACCAAAAAAAAAAACTCATGATTCATTATCAGGATACAACGCAAGTTTGAAACGAGATCTTTAGGCTCCAGTATTCTCCCAGTCGACTGTAGAGCACGGCTGACATGTTTCTGGATGGCACAAAGAGCACAAAAGCCAGCAGTCCGGCCTGCATAAAATTAAGTGGCAACGTCAGAATAAAGAATAAAACATAGTTTCGAAATATGATAATAAGCATAGTTTCGAAATATGATAATGAGCATATATTTCAGCACATATAGAGTCAGCACTGGAAAAGCATGAATCTAGAAAACATAAAAATAAGAAGTTCAAATAGACTTCACAACTCAATATGCATGCTAAGCGTTTCAATATTTTGCAACTTAAATATATATGACCACCAAATGTTATTTAGTTATCTTTCTTCGAGTTTTCTTATAAAATAAAATCATAAATGTGAGTTTTTTTTTTATAAGGTTAAAAAGGACAGGATTTAGCAATTAATTTGCAAGCGGACTCCAGCATCAGCATGAGAGAGAGAGAGAGACTCACAAGAAGTTTGGTGTTTCCCGCTTTGTAGATATGCTGCTAATGGCTCCGTATAAGTCAGACATTGTAATACCGAATTGAGGAAACAGGTATTTCCAAGATTACGCAAGCCAGCACCCTGTAGTTACACATATGAGCCTCATAATTATGTTATCTGATTCTTCAAAAGCAAATTAACCCAGTATTGTCTTTATTATGCAGCATAAGGCCCAAATGTTGGATTGATATTGATAACCAGAAAAATTCAGAGAATATTTTCAAATGTCTGAGCAAATAGACAGAGATACAAGGAGGAAAAAGTAAGAGCACCTCACGCTGAAAAAAGGTAGTCTATTGAGGGGAACCAACTTGAAGAAAACGCAGGCAGCAAACTTCCACTTCTCCAAATATATCCCAAGAAACCCACAATTCGTTTGGTGGATCTCAACTCCAAACTATTTACATAAGTGCGTCAAAGTGGTCTCAAAACCCACAAATCCATACTAGATCATAATTAATAGCAGTGAAAATATACTTAAAAAATTACAGCCATTGATGAGCAAACATATCGAACTCAACATAAATGGAAGGAAAACTTCTTATCCTATGCCACTCCTTAAAGAGCACTGAATGCAAGAACTTCAGTTTAATCCCATTATTTTTAGTGTCCCAACTAAGTTTTAATAGTAGCCTAAAGATATGGTAAAATCTTGTCTTTCTTCAATCAAAGATGTTGTCTCAATCTTGTTTAAGTGAGGTCTAGTAAAACTCGACTTTCATCATTTAGGCTTGAAGAATGATGATATGACACCGACTCTAGTCACTTCCGCCATCCTTCAAACCACAATTCCCCTTTCATTCAATAGAGACAAATATTGAGAAATTTAAACAAGTGAAATTTCACCATGATAAAAATATTACAAAGCTAGAATAAGTGAACCAAACAAGAACAGAAAAAAAATGAAAGTAAAAGAAAATTGAAATGGTTCCCCAAACTAATCTGAAAGCATGGCATTCCAGATTAGGGTAATAAACAGGAAAAAGTCAAGAAGACATTGAAGAAGAAATTTTTCCTCCACCAAAAGAAAAACAAATTTTGCCCAAGTGATTGTGACGCTAACAAACATAAATCAAATATAAAAAAATCAACAATAAGAAAACTGACAAATATATTTACTTCCACACAATAACATACTACTATATATAAGTCCAACAAAACTTCCAAAACTCCATAATTAATTATTGAAACAGAAAAGTTAGGACTTTTAAAGACTTCCAAATTAATTTTTTTAAAAGTGATTTAACTTTAGCGAATTTTAAGGACTCCTATAGATTTGTGTGGAATTAATATATCTTTCTTAGACTTCTATAGATTGAATTAATTTAATCAATGGTCACTCAACTTTGTTATAAATTACTACTTACTCATCGAAATTTAAAAACTTACTCTTTGTTCATTGAATTTTGCTATAGCTTACTACTTACTCAATGAAATTTAAAAGGTTACTCGTTACTCACTCAAATTTAAACAAAAATTACCCATCAACCACCCATATCATTTTCATCGGTGTTACCTATGGCAAAGTTTAGCGAACAACGAGTAACTTTGTTCAAATTTGGGTGAGAAAACAAGTAACTTTTTAAATTTCGGTAAGCAAGTAGTAACCTATAGCAAAATTCAGTGAACAACGAAGCAACTTTTTAAATATCAGTGAGCAAGTAGTTACTTATGACAAAGTTGAGTGATTATTGATTAAATCATCTCTCTGCAGATTTTATTTTAAAACTTCATAGAATTTATAAAATTCAAATGACTTTTGAAGACTTTCATTTAGAATATAACTCACTAGGTCTAGCACGACTTCCCACATAGGAGGTGGAGGTGCGATCACCACCATCCCCTTCCCATGTGTAAAATTTATTTTTAATAGAAAAAATTTTTGAGTCACCTTTGTTAAATAAATAAATAATCAAAATACAATGTATATAAATAATATTTCAGTATTATTTGAAGACATTTTTATAAAATCTAATAAATTTAATTATGATCTTTATCATAAAAAAATAAACAAAAAAAGAAAAAAAATGTTTATAAGAATTTTAATAAGAATTTAATTTTTTTAGTAAAAAATTGAGAAAAACGATAAAAAAAGAGAGAGAAAAAAGGAAAACAGAATAAATATAATCTGTAGAAGAAAAATAATATAATTTTTTTATCACCACTTTAAAGTTGATACTAGTTTCCTTTTCAGTCTGTCCCATTATATGCTGAATAGTTATTTTTTAATTTTCTAATATGCCCTATTTAATATACCTTGTCATCAACAAATATAAACTAATCTTATTTAAATAATTATTTAATCTATGGATATATTGGGAAGAATGTGAGAAAATTTATATTTTCGACTATATTAATTACAGTTTTTTAATCTACGTGAAAATAGAAAGGAGCTTATCTTCATGGAACATATGTTGTAAAGGGAAGAAGGAGAAATATTAAAAGGACAAATGTAAATCTTAAAATATTCTTTTGCGGAAGTCACCTAGAATCTTGGAAATCTTGGAGGTGGTACACTAATATTTATAAAAATCCTTAAAATCTTTAATATTTTGATTATCGCATGACTTGTAAAGATTTTTAAATTTTTTTAATTGAATATAACAAGATTTTTTAAAACACAACAACACTTTATAGTTTAAAATGTCTAAATTGAATCCCTAAATTTTTTAAATCGTTAAAATCTTTAAGTCCCAATTAAATACACCCCTTAAAAACACACCAAAAAATTAAAATATAAAAAAGCAGGAATTTCAGCTAGAGAAGACAATAAATAAATAAAAAATCTAACAAGAAACAATTGGCAAGAATTCATATATACACACACGCATTAATTGTATTTCTATGTGAAAGTAAAAGGACAAGTTTAAACACTTCACAAGAACTCACAATTCTCCTGAAAGTAATTCCAAAGCTGAGCTCCGGATCAAAACCGCTTTCGAGAAGCTCCGACCGGCCACCCTTCTTGCCGGACAATGACGCATTCTGAGGCTCCGAATTAAACCGATTTGAACAGCCCGGGTTCAAAGTCACCAGCTTAAACCCATTACTATTGCTACTACTGAATCCATTAAATGACTTCCTCGCCATATGAAACTCGATTATCCGATGGGAAATCGCCGAGTCGTCCTTATTCGGATCCAGTTCGGACAGAATCACTGAATCCATAAACAAGATGTATCAAAATGAATGAAATGAATATGCGCGCGCGCGCGCGCTTTTGTGTTCTGTAGGTTTTCACAAACTGATCACACTGGCTTGACGGAAAGATGAGAATAGAGCGTTTTCGGCTATGGACGGAAAGAGAAAACAGAGCTTTAAAACCCTAATCAGTGTGTGGTGAAACTGCGCGCTCATGTTACCGTTTCCAAGTGCAATTATTACCTGTATAGAATTTACATTTGAGTTAATTTCGCAAGTGGTCCTTGACGTTCGAGAAACATTCCATATTGGTTTATAAAGTATTTTTTTGATCGATTTAGAGATTTCAATCTTATGTAAAGTGCGAATAGCATATGTTTGAACTCCATTATTTGAGATTATAATTTTTGGAATATATTTTTTGAAAATGTGTGGTTAAAAAGGAAGATTTATTTATTTATTTATGTGTAATATAATTTTATTGGAGAATGTGCGATTAATAAGAAGGGAGAAAAAATGAATTATAATTTTAATAGGGTCAAATAAGAGCAATTTCCAAGCAAGGCTATAAGAGCATTTTCAATGCTACTGTAAATCAATTTGGCTACATGTACAGGAAAATATAATCGAACTCATACATGAAATTGAAATTGTGTATGTGGCAATGTACATTGACTAAAACCAATTTTTCTTCAAACCAAGCCAAAATCGAGTAGACAAATGAATTAAACCAAGCCAAATCACCGTTGCCCCCAAATCTCTCTCTGCCTCTCGTTTCCTGCCTCTCGCCCTCGCCCTCGCCCGTTGAAAATTCGGCAACCACCCGTTGGATTTTCGTCTAATTCTTACCACCCCCCAGTTAACCCGTTGTTCAATTTGTCTACACCTCCAAAGAAATCGTCAGATTTCCTCCCCTCAACACTCGTTCACCTCCGTCCAACATCGAAGCTGTCTCTGAAAAAAATTCGATCCAGGTAGGGACGGGTCCTTTCCGTTGTTAACGAGTAGTCACCGCCGTTTGTCGCCAAATCCGTCCACTTCCCAAGGTTAGTACAGACTTGGAAATCTTTAGGGTTTATTTTGTGTGTTGATTTCATTCCTAGTGGTTTGCATATTATTCATTTGATGAAGAATTGTAATCTAAATATTTGATTTGTGAATAAGAAGTTTGTAAATTTCTTTTTTGTGATTTGGGAATCTCTATTGGTTTGGACAATATAGAATAACATTTGTAGTTCAATAGTAATCTGAATATTTGGCTTGGTTACGAATAAGAGTTTGTAAATTTCTTTTTTGTAATTTGGGAATCTCTGTTGGCTTGGACAATATAGAATAACTAAGTATGTAAATTTTATGGATCAAATGAAGCCATTGTTCGGAATTTGGGAATTTCATCAAAGAGTATAACCCCAACTTCAAGTCTGCGTATTTCTTTGATCATTGCGAGTTGCATTTCATTTTGAGTCGTTTCTCTTCATTTAGGGAAAAATAATTGGAAGTTATAATGTCGAGGATTTTTCGGCAATTATTATTACAATGTGAATAAGAAAAAAATGTACATCTTTGCTTTCTATAACATGGGATTTCATATTTCCATAGCATTCACGTGGGTTTATTTGTTTCATCATCAGTTGTCGATTAGAATGAGAGAGGAATTTTGGAGTTTGTCACAGTTGTAGAAGTAATACTCACTACTTCTCACAATGCCAAACAATACGTAGATGCCCAGAGTGTAAACATGGAGTTCGAAAATGTTTCGAGGTCGAGCGGGATACTGTAAACAAAGGGCGATTGTTCTTCACGTGTAGTAACGACTGTGGATATTTCGACTGGGTGAAAAAAGAAGATTTAAACGGGGAGTCGAGTACCGTTAATGAAGCGGTAAATCATGAGCCCAATGAGGAAGATGAAGACTTGCCAAGAATATTTGACAGTCTAACTCGAATAACCGAGAAACGAGATGTCAACATATCATCGCACTTAACATTTCGCAAGGGAAAAGGAATTGGCGAATGTGATGGGAAAGGAAAGGAACCTACTTCAACGGGTGATAAGAGTTAAGTTTGTGATAGACAGAGTACTATGACGTTTTTGTTTTGTATTTGCTATATGATTTGTTGTAACGTATGAACTTGTTGGTCATAGTACGCTTTAATTTACATGGTTCATTTTGTTAAGGTCGGTTGACTGTTGGACATAGGTTCACTATTATGCTAATCGTTATATATATTTTGGTGACATCTTTTGAATGTACGTGTACATTATTATATTACGTTAATATATAGTTAAAAATGAGTACGTAGAAAAAAAAAGTTTGATACGAATGAGGGACAAATATGGCCTATTTCGCCCAACTTGACACAACAAACTTGTTCACCAAATATTCCAAACCCACCAAAAATAAAAATGATATGGGATTTGCTTTACTCCTAATAATCCAAGGAATCATTGTTATTGGAAAACCAATTTCATTCACAAGATCATAAATTTTAAGTATTTTTCCATAACTTCAGCCTTAAAGTCCATTATTGCTTTTAATTTCCTAGTCTATTAAGAGAAGAAATTGTGGGTTGTTTTACCAAGAATAAGCATACAACCCCCAATTGTCATTGGCTATAGATCATAAAGAACATGCTTCACACAATACAATTTATGGCTTCATTCACGTGCAGAATCTACATAAAGATACTGAAATTAGTAATTGAGCGGCGTTCACAAATTCACTGATTTTGCCAATGGTGTACAAAATTAATTGCAAAAATTCAACAATAATTCATGGCGGAGCTAATTCTTAAAACTGGTACAATAATAATCCACAATTGATTTCCCATATAGGCTCCACCAGTATTGAGCATCAGTGAGAAGAGCATCCTATATCCAAGCAGCACTTACAATTATAGTAGCAAACGAAACAGCCAAAAAGAGCTAACATGCAGCAAATAAGGAAAGAAGAATATAGTGAAAAATAAGAACAATTACAGTTGGCATGTTAGATGACCTGAGCACATGCTTTCTAGATGTATTCTCAAAAATACAATTTTAAAACTAACCCAGAAACATTAAAACATCCAATGCTTTGAAAAACTAACCTTCACACTCTATAATCAAAAGACCGTGCCACCTTGATCGGGGAAATGTTGATAGTAGTACTACATCACATGACCTAATGCACAAAATGAAAGTTACAAAATGCTTAAATTAAATGATGATTCCTACATTATTACGAACTATATTTGTACTTACCTTGAGCGTTTTTAATTCCATTCGTAAGCGCCGGATTGATGAAGGTTGAATACTGTAATTGTTGTGTAACGGCTTCATTACCATTGTCACCTTGCATGCAAGTACATCATGTTTAACAAGTGAAGCTAGTTATATGGTTTAGGATTTAGGATATACTAACAACCATTAGGTGTTGTGAACATGAAAATGGTGTCGGCATAGAACATTGCGACGATCGAGATTCATTGACGTGGGTTCCAGCCTCGTCCTTTGTTCTAGGCCTAGTCATTTGCCTTTTCCCTTTGTTCGAATTAGATGTGGATTGCATTGTCATCGACTAAAATAAAAAAACAAGAACAATTTCCAATCAAGTAAACATGTAATTGATAAACATAACTTTACTTTCAACGAACCACCCGTTGCATAACTTCTTTGACCTTCACGACTACATGTGAATGTGACATATCTCATAACTCCATCGTCCGCCTTTTTCGAATTTGATTTTCTCACGGGAAAACCTGTTGTGTAAGCATATGTTTTGTAGAAATCCAATGTGTTCAAATTGTCCAATGTGTTCAATCGCAACATCACCTCCTACATTTTCATTCTCCAATGTGTTCAAATTGTCCAGTATGTTCTCGTTATCACATTCCAGCAACAAATCATGATTCTCAGCTCCTACGATTTCTTTTCCTACAACAAAATTTCTTATTTTGTTAAAAGTTGTAAAATAACTATGAGCATAACTCTTCCGCTAGATTAAATAATATTATCGCAAGTCACACAAATAAATCCATATGCTCACAAATTTTAGCAAAGTGAAGAAGGACAAGGGATATTGCAATATTAGCAAATATGAATTAACTAATTATGCTCGATAAACAAAATGGGACAGCATCCAGTAGTAGACCATATTGTTAAAGCTGCAGGTATAATTTTAAGTTAATGTTTGGTGCCATTTTTCGATTATTGTAATTCCTTTTGTAATATATTTTTTGATGCAAGACTTGAAGTAAATCTGGATTCCAGAGTTAAATTTGACTTTATTGAAGTTTTGCAGAAAAAATCTTCACAGACTAGACAGCCATTTGCTCTTACATATCTGTGGATATCTCTAATGGTTGTCTACATTTCAATAGCATTCTACAAAGATTGGATTTCCAATTTACTGAACATGAATCGGATTACTGAGACGCCTAAATAAACATAAATCGAATGAGAAACCTATTTTATTTACTTCGGAAAATCACAAATTGTAAACAAACCAAACCAATTTATGTATAGTTCAAACAAGGAATTTAAAGTCATTGTTGCAGCAAGGCCGATTTAGAACCAAGATCTATTCTTTCCTTTGTCCGCCATCTGCAGCGATAACCCTTTAGGATATTTTTTTTTTTACAGAGATGGCTTCGATGTTGGCCTGAGGTGAACGAGTGTTGGGGGGAGGAGATTCGACGATTTCTTTGGGGGTGTAGACAAATTGAACAACGAGTTAGTCGGAGGGTGGTAAGAATAGACGAAAGTCCAACTGGTGGTTGCTGGATTTTCAACGGGCGAGGGCGAGGGCGAGGGCGAGGGCGAGCAAACGAGAGGCAGAGAGAGATTTGGGGCAACAGTGATTTGGCTTGGTTTAATTCATTTTTCTACCCGGTTTTGGCTTGGTTTGAAGAAAAGCCTGTTTTAGTCACTGTACATTGCCACGTATACAATTTCAATTTCATGTATGAGTTCGGTTTTATTTTTTTTTGTACCTATAACCAAATTGATTGTAAATTGCATAAAACAAGGTTGTTATACATACTAAGCCCCTGTTTGAGCCACGTTTAATTTTTCATTCACATTCTTCTACTTTTTTCAACTACACATTTTTCAATAAAATAATATTTTCCATCACATCAATAACGTTTCTTTCTTTTTCAGTCATACGTTCTCCATCAATCGACTATTTCAGAATATATTCTTTCAAAATAATGTGGCTCAAACAAACCTTAAATTCAAAATTTTTAAAAAAATTATAGCAAAAAATAAAAAAATTAAAAAAAAAAATATGAAAATTGTCACAATGCAGCCTCACTTTCTTGTTCCTTTCCCCCTTCTCCTCTTTCCTCCGTTGAATTCTTCTCATTTTTCTCTTTAATTATCGATTAAGATTTTGTTTTTGAATTGTGTCGTACTCTCTCTTCTTTCTGCGAAGTGATTTCTTGGATGAAAAAAAATCTTGGCTTCTTCTCTGTACTCTGTTTCCCGTGAGTCGTTTTTTTTCTTTTTAATTTTTTATTCCTTGCTAACTGAAAATCTGTTTTGCCTTTTGCTTGACTGGTGGGGTTGGGAAATTCTTTCATTTGTTATTGATTTTGTGACTTTTCAGTTCACAAAACACGCGTATACAACACTTTTCTCTCGGATTCTCAATTTCTTGTTCAAGTTCTGATTCGTTTCTTGTTTAGCGTTTTGTATACCGTTCCCACATGCAATTTCCTGTATTTTTCTGATCTGGATTGGATCGCAGGTATCTCTATTTGTTTTATTCCTCGGGAGAGAAAGGAGGAGGGTTGGTTCTGGGGTTAAGTACATAAGAGGCCTTCGAGGCACCAATGACAATTGGTGAGATTTTTTACTCTTTTTGGGATTTTTTTTTCCCGTGGTTATGTTCTTGTTTTGTTCTAAGTTGTAACTCTTTGGTTTCTATAGTTTTGCATCACTTGGGTTTATTCTAAACGGGATTAATTTTGATTTCTTATTTACGTAATGTAATTCTTAACCGTCTGACATATGAAATAGGTTGGATTCTGTGTTTTCAAGTTGAGGTTTGAAGAATTAATTGGCTGCAGTGAGGCGGTTTTATTCATTGTATGCTGTTGAAATTGACGATTTCTTGATTGGGTATTATTGGTTTCGTGTAACTTGGATCAATTAGTCTGAGTTGACATTGTATACAATCCCGAGGCATGTCGAGTGTGGATGTATCTAAGTATGCCCATAGTCCTGTCCACGAAGCCATTATTTTGAAAGACTATGCTGGTCTAAGGAGGATCATAGCAGGTCTTCCCCGGCTTTGTGACCCAGCAGAGATTCATACAGAGTCAGTTTCACTTGCCGAGGAAGCTAAAGCTGATGCCATTTCTGCTGTGATTGATCGACGTGATGTCCCTAGCCGGGACACACCACTTCACTTGGCTGTCAAATTTGGTGATGAGTCTGCAACGGAGATGCTTATGCTTGCTGGTGCAGATTGGAGCTTGCAGAATGAACAAGGGTGGAGCGCATTGCAGGAAGCTATATGTAATAGGGAAGAAAGGATTGCGAAGATTATAGTTAGGCATTACCAGCCAGTGGCTTGGGCAAAATGGTGCAGAAGGCTGCCTCGGTTGATTGGAACAATGAGACGGATGAGGGATTTCTACATGGAGATCACATTTCATTTTGAGAGCTCAATCATTCCTTTTATTTCAAGGATTGCCCCTTCTGATACTTACAAAATTTGGAAGAGAGGTGCTAATTTGAGGGCAGACATGACTTTGGCTGGATTTGACGGTTTCAGAATTCAGCGTTCAGATCAGAGTATTCTCTTCCTTGGCGATGGTTCGGAGGATGGAAAAGTCCCTCCTGGGTCACTTTGCATGGTCTCACACAAGGATAAGGAAGTTATGAATGCTTTGGACGGTGCTGGGGATCCAGCAACTGATGCTGAAGTGCAGCAAGAAGTGATTTCGATGTCTCAAACTAATATATTCAGGCCTGGCATTGATGTAACTCAAGCAGTTCTTGTGCCTCAAACAACATGGAGGCGACAGGACAAAACTGAAATGGTGGGTCCCTGGAAAGCTAAAGTGTATGATATGAACAATGTGGTTGTAAGTATTAAATCGAGAAGGGTCCCTGGGGCCATGACAGATGATGAACTCTTTAATTCTGGCAATGAAAATGAAACAGAGACTGAGGAGCTGGATGATATTTTGACAGAGGAAGAGAAAAGGCAACTTGAGGTTGCATTGAAGTTGGACTCTGCAGATTTAAGCAGTGAGCATGGAAATGGCATTATTGCACACCGCAATAGTCGTTATGAGCAAAGGGATATTACTGTTGAGGACATGAATGGTTTTAGGAATGGAGAAATAGAGGAAAAGAAAGGATGGTTTAATGGCTGGAGGAGACGAGAAAATAAACTAGAAGATAAGAAAAAGGTTGGCCCACCAAGAAGTTCTCCGTGCATTGAAGATAAGGTTATCAATCTTTTGGAGGATTCTCCTTCTACAAGTCAAAGTAGACAGGGTAGGCAATCTGTGGAGGAATCTGTGAAGCGGGAAGAGAATCGACGAGGACATGACTCCGTAGCTTCTTCATCTACAAATTCCGAGGTTGCAACCCGCCGCAATGATGGAAACCGTGAGAACGAGTATAAGAAAGGGTTGAGGCCCGGTCTCTGGCTTTCTCCAGATTTCCCATTACAAACTGAAGAACTTCTACCATTGCTTGACATTTTAGCGAACAAAGTTAAAGCAATACGGCGATTAAGAGAATTACTCACTACAAAACTCCCCAAAGGGGCCTTCCCCGTCAAGGTATGCTCTTATATTTTTATTAGTTCTCAATTTATATTTGTGCTTCATTTATAATTTTCATTTTGGATTTTTTTTTATTGGCGGCTATGATGCACTGACACTGACACGTGTCTGCGACATAACATGTGTTGAATGCCATATCAATTTTTAAAAATTACTGACACGATACCTCGTCGATGCGTTGTTAAATTTTTTCAAAATTTTCATTTATATAGTATAAATTTAGTTTTATACTTGTTATTAATTTTTTGTGTTAAAATCTTTTAAATATGCATATTTATTTGTTATTTACTAATAATTTTGAGTTAAAAATATATAATATTTCTAATAAAAAAATGATGATGGTAGAGGGACCGATGAGCGTCGGTATCCGATAGGATACGTACATGCTACCCCAGTTGAAGTGTTCGTGCAACTGAGATTAGCGTTCTTTGCAAATAAATTCCTTTTTCTTAACTAACAATATTTATTATGTATGTATGATTATATTCTGTACACAAGAATTCCATATTTCTCCTTCAATGGGAGTTGATGACATAGTATACCAAAGCAGAATTATAAGATTGTGCATGCACATGGCATTTGCACTATAATGTACATGAGCTTTTCCTGAAAATGCACATGCAATCATATCTCCTTACGGCGTAGTGTTGATATTCTTTTCCTCCTGTTCTCTTTGGTGAGCTGGGACCATTACCTCAAGGACATTGATAGGAAGAATTGTGGGCTTGTGGCTGTTGCAAGTAATGGAAGGCAATGAAAATGAATATGGCCAGACGCATGGGGTGGATTAAAAAGGCAACAAGTGGGAAAAACTGGACATTATGCGGAGCAAGGAAATAAAAAGGAGTTTTTAACAGGTTCAAGAATAGTAATGGAGTAGGAACAGCCGTTGAACATGGCATTTTTAGAAGCAAAACAGTTTGGAAATAGAATTATATTAGTTAGTATTTTTAGGAAAGACATGGACGAGTTGATTTAAGCAGGCCCTAGTCTGAAACAGATCTTTTTTGATGAGTTTTGAATGGTCTCGCGAGGAAAGGTAACTATATCTTGTATATGAAAATTTTGGCTTTGGGAATCAAAATGAAAAATGTAATGCCATATTGGACCTTTAGGTTCAACTATACCAAGGAAGGAAGACTTGAGAAGTAGTAATGCTTAAATTAGATTGGTTTGGAAGAAGTGGAGAAAAGCTACAGGGATTGCATGTGGTAGGAAAATACATAACGTTTAAAGGTAAGTTGTACAAAACAGTTATTAGACCGGCTCTTTTTTATGGAGTCTGTGTGTTAGGATGCACAAAGCTCTCTTTCACAATAATGTTTTGATCTTGATACAACATATCAGAAGAGATAGGTACTAAAATTAATATGGCCTGATTTGGTTATGAAGAGATGATTATTGCATTGGATCTTCTAGTAGATGTAGCAATGGATTGAACTTGTTGAAAAAAAAAAACTAGATTCATGTAGCCTACACCATCTCTATTGAGAAAAATAAAAAATGAAATTGTTTCTACTCCATCTCTATTGGAAAATAAATAAATTAATTGTTTCTATGCAACCACCCCTTCCCTCAGGGATGGGGAGAGGGAGGGGGAGAGGAATATATTTAACTCCAGTAATATTTGGAAGGATTTGATTTCTTAGAGTTACCAAAATGATAAGATGCTTGTGATTAAACACAGCTTCAAACCATACCTTGGCTGATTTTTTTGGAGTAGGATAAGCACATATAAAAGGCTTCGAGCTGGTTTTACTTTGGACGTGGATTATAGTTCCACCACTGTGGTGTCAGTTACACTGCATTAAATTTTAATAGAATATGGTATGTGTGTAATTTTTTTCAATTATCGGACAAATGTTACTGTGAGAATGAGTACAGAATAAGATCAAATACATGAACAAATTATTTGTGTGAAAGATGGTCTGTCTCATCCAATTTGCAATTCAATTAATACATTGTTTACATATTTTTAACTTTGTTTTTTTACTAGCTCTGCACCAAATTGCAACTGCATGTAGTCATATGAATTCTAGCGGGGGAACTTAAAAATAATTTTTATCAGATACCCATCGCCGTTTGAAAACTGTACTTAGTCCTTGTTTGGGCTCCATTTTGAAAAAAAAAATGCATTTTTCTCTCTTATTTTCAACCACACATTCCAATAAAATTATATTACACATAAACTCAAACTTTTCCTTATTTTTGACCACACATTCTTTAAAAAATCACTATTCCAAAATACATTTTTCTCTAAAATTTATTTATAGTGGAGCCCAAACAGGGGCTTCAAGAACATATGATTTTCAAGTATATGTATAATAACGACGCGCTTCATGTAATTTCTAGATTTTAATTTTGTTTTGGCTTACTATCTACCATTGGATCTGCATATAGTAGCTGCACTGAATTGAGTTCAAATGTTTGTACCTGCTAACTGATTGTACTCCTATCATATGACCTCTGAATCTGATTGTCTACTGTTGATTTTTTCCCCCATCGCTAATATGATGTCATCAATATTGTTTTGCATCTATCTCTAACACTAATCAAAGGGAACAATTGTGATTGTGTCATTGTTAAGTGTATAGGAGTATGTTTATTCCAAAGGTGAAAATGAGGTCCTCAATGTATTTTCACGTTTCTCTTTTAAAATGAGCAAGCAGAAGAAAATTACCTCATTGTTTGAATTGGGGGCTTTCTTTCAAAGGACATCAGAGAGAAGAATAGAAACTTTCTCAAACATAACAAACATCTTCTGGGATAAAATAAATCTTGTTTTCATTTATCCCTGTTTTAACACTTGAGATTCAGGAAGTTCCCTGAATCTTTCCCCCTACTAATCCTATTTTTTAGGCAACAATCAACTGGAAAACCTTTAGTTCCATAAACTTTTATTGTCTTCGTGGTCATTGTCCATTGAAACAATTAAGAGTCAGCGGAGATGAAGGAAAACACTACTGACGAAAGAAATGTCACTTTCCAGACTTCTGTTGAAGTCATGATTAAACTTTGGATGTTCCTTTATAATCACTTCAGGTAGATGGCTCAAGCTAGAAGTCTATGATGTATTGACATGGACACGTGTGTCTGACACAATACATGTCGGATACATCAACACGCGATTTTTCAAAAAAAAAAAAAGTACAGACATGACATGTTGCCAACACTAATTAAATTCTTTAAATTTTTTCATTTATCTAGAATAATTTTAATTTTTAATTTTATACTTGTTATTAATTTTTCTTGATAAAATCTTTTACATATGAGTACCTATTTATTATTTACTAATAATTTTGAGTTTAAAATATATAATATTTCTATTAAAAAAAGAAAAATAATCATGGTAGAGTGTTCGATAAGTGTCGGTATCGGACACGAACACGCCATCCTAGTTGAAGTGTTCATGCAACAAAGTTAGGAGTTTGTGTATACAATTATTTTTCTCTTGCAGTATGTCCTGAAGATAAGAATATAAATTAAAAATTTCTCCCATTCTCTAGTAACGTAGGTTGATGAGGTGGTTCAACATGGAATGAGACTTATGGGATTTGATTTCCTAATACTTGGTGTTTATTAATTCTAAATTCGTGTAGATTCAAATTTTAGTTTGATTCTTGTTGTATATGTATTTAGATGCTTTGATAAGTAAAAAAGAAAAATGATAAACGGAAAAAGTGAGCGACATCCAGTTGGTTACATGGTATTAGAGCAAATAGAGGTCTAGTGTTTAAGTCTCACCTTCATACATTTATGATAATCTAGGTGTAAAGCCTTTCTTGACAGAATGAATTTTGGCTGCAGTAAGGGCGCTTGTTGAAAATATAGTTGTAGATAAATAAATAAATGAATTTGTTCGCTCTTTCATAGTTTAAGGATCCAGACAAGATTGTTTAACTAAACAGTAAGTCCCTGTAGGAGGGCAATAAAGAATGGAGAGTGCTTCTTTGTGGGAAAATGAACTTGAGCGAGGTAATATTCCAGACACTTGTTTTCTACCTCATTTTGGCACAAACATTGCTGGATCTGTTAATGGTCAATATCCAACCATGAAGAGAAACAAGAAAAGTTTGAATGTGCTTTTTGATAATGGGGCATCTCCTAAACAATAGCTTGACAAGTGTTGCCAATCAAGTGGTATATAAGGATCGCAAAACAGACAAAATTACTCAAAACTAGTTTATTAACATTATTATCTCTACACAATTTCAGGTTGTGTTGGTGATATGCTGTGCAGAATGTCAAAGAAGCAATCTCCTGTCAAATAATCACGATGATAAAATCTTGTTAATTTGGTTTATCATGTCTCAGTATATCTTTTCAATATGTCGAGATATGCCTTAATATCGACAGCCTTGGACTAAAATGAAGTATTTTAGCAGCCAATTAGATTGTTTTTTTAGCATCATCGTTCAAGTATGGATATTAAGGGGAAAAAGTTGTGATGGAAGAAGCTTTGTGCACACTTCTTTCTGTTCATGAATTAACTGAAGCCGTGCAAAACAATGCTTAGGTAATATAACGACATGTTTGCCAGTGTGGAGGAAGAGAAGATGAAAGAATTGCCTTTTTTTTTTTACTCGTAATTTGTATAATTAATCTAGAACTATGACGATAACTTTCTGCTCAGAAAACTGAGACAACTCTGTCCATAAATGTTGATCCACACTGTCCTCATTTTGCTAAGGTATATTTTTCTCGTTTCAGGTTTCTATTCCTGTGATACCAACCGTCAAGGTTTTGGTTACCTTTACGAAGTTCGAAGAATTACAGCCGTTGGATGAGTTTTTGACGCCCCCTTCAAGTCCCACCAATGGAGGTGGAGAGAGCCCTGCAGTGATGCAGTCATCAAGTTCATCTTGGTTCCAGTGGATAAAATCTTCTTATCAACGTCCCAGTTCATCTAATAGTGGTACAAGCAATATGGTTGAAAATCATCAAGATCCATTCGCTATTCCTTCAGATTATACTTGGATTACTGCTGAAGAAAAGAAAAAGAAAATGCAGGAAAAAGGCAGGTTGAAGAAAGCAAAGAATAAAAAGCCACATTCGTAATTTGCCATCAAGTGGGATAATATATCTATTGAAGGAGCTCTACAAATGCCAAACTGGTATAACTGTTTTGTTGATCAACTAATTTCATTGACTAAAAGAACAAGAAAAATGCCATAGTATTTGTTGTAAAGATCTCTTATACCATGTAGATGAGTATTAAAAGAAAATACGAGACAAAATCTTGTCCATTATAAAAATTCAAAGTTGTGATTCTTGTATATGTAAGAATGTTTCACATATCATTTACATAGTGATTATGTGGTCTAAAGTTTGAGATTGTTCTTATATTCTACTATTCTGTGCTGAATGGGTAAAATGTTTTGTTACTGCTGAGTTGTATGGCGCATGGTGCATTCACTTGTTTCTATCATTGTTAGTTGCCACTGATTCAGGAGTTTCATTTAAATGTTTCTGCTCATCAAATTCAGCTTAATTCTTTTCTGCCGTATTACACGTTTGGCTAAGGCTAAAAAAGGAGCAAGTTAGTTTTAAATAAAAAGAAGATTTTCATTTTAAATATGTATGTCTGGATAAAAACGTACATAAAATAAATTTATGTTTGAAACTCGCAAATGAGCAAAAAGAATGTTGGCAACATTAGATCTTAGAACATCTTCAAAAAACTTTTTGTTTATCAGAGCATCTCATATATTACAGGGAACATCTTTAAATTTGAAAAATCAAAGTTTTTATACACTCCAACATGACTCTCTATTTTGACTCTTCATTTTAGTTTTTTCAAGTAATATTTTTTTTGACTTCTTCTCATATTTTATTTAATTAATTTTTATATGTTAATGGTCATTCAACTTAAATATGATTTGAATAGTTTAAGAAGTAGAGTATTAAAATATGTCTATGTTAAATGTAATTATTGTTCATTAAGAATTAAGAGTGCGTTTGACTCTCTAAATTTAAAAATCAAAAGTCGCTATATATTTTAAAATGTTAAAATAGAGTCATTTGAAACTTATTAGTAGTTATTGACTTTTTAAAATAAAGAACATTTTGTATTTAAAGTCTTTTGAAAATACTCTTAAAAATAGAATCCTTTCTACCATCTACATTGAGAAGATATGATTTCTGTAATATTGGTGGTGCAGATCCATTTGGGGGTAGTGTGGATTAATGACGATGTTACATTTTGCTAGGGTTGGATTGCACATACGAGGTATCTATGTGGGTTGTGTTGTTGATTTGTGCGTTAAGTAGGAGTGGAGTTGGTGATAGTCGATTTTTTTGGATTTATGATGATTTTTTGGGCCAAATATGGTGGAGGCAGGGTTACATTGGTAATGATGATGATGGTGGGTCGTGGTAGTGCAAAGTTAATAACTTACAAATTAAAAAAATAAAATAAAAATTTATGCATATTGTAACATCAATAGCATAGTGTCACGGGGTTAGTTTTCTCACACCGAAATAATTAGACAACGTGCGGCCTTAACGTTCCCAATTCCCGTCCCTTGCGAGAAAACACTAAGTTAGCCTTTCCACACATACGAATAATTGAACCAAGTAAGCTAAATTACTACAACCTTTGGATATGAGATTTTGAAGTAAGAAATTATAGCAACAAGTAATATTGGGGAAAAACTCTCTCTTTATAGAAATTGCTTTAATCCCATGAACTCTAAGAATTACAAAAATTCTACACTCTCCACATTATAATTTACAAAGAGATCTCATCTCTATTTATAGACAAAATTCTAGCAAGAGTATTGGAATCAAGGGTTAAGATCAATCTTCATCCAAGGGTTTTCATTGGATGCAAGTGGCCTCTAAACCTCATTTGACCTTGAGAAGTCAAGTTGGAATTCTC
>CAIGRL010008454.1:0-14665 GCA_903798325.1 Fraxinus xanthoxyloides | reverse complement strand
TTTTTTTTTTTTTTAATTTTTTTTTGTTTTTCAATTTTTTTTATTTTTTTTATTTTATGTCATTTTTTTCTTGAAATTTATGTCACTTTTTTAATAATAAAAGTTGTATGTCACACTTAATTTAAAAAAAAAAAAACACTTAATTTTATACAATATTTTTTATTTTTAAAATACTTTTCAGGTGATTTTTCAAAAGATGTTTATGGGGATTTTTGTAAGTTGCCGTTCAAACTTATCATTTGATTTCAATTTCAAGAAAACCAATACCCAATATTTCTTCATCCGCCTCCTTCTTCCTCCAGCACTCCACCACCTCCTCCCAGTCCCGGCTTCACTCTGCTCCCGCTGCTCAGTTTCCACCGCCTCCTCCTCCATTCAATTTCTGTTGTTGTTGGCAGTTCGCCTGCTCTGTCCCTGTTCGGCTTTTTGGCCCTAGACGGCAGTAGATTTCGGCAAAAGAAGAAGAAGGTGAAGCCCCAAACCCGAAGCATATACTCGTTTTTCTTTTCTTATATTTTGTTATTTTGATAGAATGTGTTTAAATAGTAAAATATGGAAACGGATGAGATAGATTGTCTTTAATGTATGATTTCTGATTGTTTAATATACTCCAGACTTGTATAGTGGGGTCTGAACATGAAGCCAATGATTGATTTCTGCTTTGGGTAAAAAAGAGATGGAAATGGAGGCTGTGAATATCACACGAAGTTACTGTTCACATAAAAAAAGAAATTACGTTTATTTGGTATCGAAAACTTATCTTGTTATATTTTGGGTTAATTTTGTCAATTAAAGTCTGTAAATGAAGCATATAAGTTGGTGATAAGAGAAAAGGGCTACAAAATTTTAGCGACTTTAATTGGGATTTATGGATTAGGGAAGTAACTAAGGTCTTATTCCTTTTTTTTTTAATTGCAAATGTTATGAACATTTTTTATGACATCCTGTGAAAATTGATGGGATCTCTTGGACACGTGAGGGTACTAGGTACTTGGATGTGAGGTAAGTAAAGATCCATATGCAGCTACAGTTCACGAGCATATATGCATTACTTATTATGTTATGAGTTGGATACTTACTGAAAATTATATGCCTTTATAAATGTTTGTGGCCATGATATGAATTTTTGAAATTTGTATGTTGTGGTTTTGGTACTTAATGATAAGTACCTCGTATTTGGCATAACATGGCACTCACATTTCACATACATGCATGCATTGTAATTGTGACAGAAGTGAGGACATGAATGAAGTATTTTGCTTGTTACGAGCATGATTTAATTGCTTCACATGAACATAATTTATAAATAAAAGAAAAATAGTTACCCTGTCGGGGTGTGTCTTATGATAAATAAATTTCTTGTATCACCCATATGATATAACGCCTCAGACACCAACGTGGTTTTATGATTTTCCATGGTGCGAGTGGATCATCAATCCATAGACTACGAGGTGTGATAGCCTTGGGTCGTGTGGGTCACTAGTCCACAGACCATAATGTTACTTATGATGTTATGCCGGTGTCTTCAGCATAGCGTGAGTGAAGGATAAATTCATATTAAGATAAGAAATGTTTATATCTTAGGTGGGAAATGATTTGCATAAGTGAAATTTTTCTGCGTAAAATGATTAAACATTTGACGACCTGTGGAGAGCCTTGGCTATAGAATTTTAATGTTTATTTATTTAAACAAATTGTCACTAATAGCCTGTGTTTTGCAAAAAAAGTTATTTAGCCTGATGTAAATGTGAATATTTTTATGCTTGTTATTAAAATAATAATAATAATCCCCCCATTTTCAATAAAGCATTTCATATTAATTTTAGTCACATGCAATTTTAAATAATGAATATTGGGACGTTTGTCCAGCCAGTTGAATGGTTTTCCTACTGGTTTTCTTTTGTTCAGTTTTTATGACATAACTCAGCTTCGTTCCCGAATTTTTTCCAGTTGAACTTGGTCCTGTCCAATTTTTACGACATTGATCAAACATAAATCTTCAACTAATGATGTACATCACGAATAATTCTTAATAATAATATCTTAAACAAGATTATCAAATTGGTCAGCACTATTTTTTAATTATCCTTGACTTTTTTATATTTATTTATTCTTTATCATAACTTTCTTAAAGTTAAAAATTGAGATCTTCTCAATGGGCATGTACATTACAAGTAACGTCCATGGAAATAAATATGTAAAATAAGAAGTAAAATCATTATTATAGAAGTGCAAGATCTGGCATGTTAGAGTTGTACTTTTCATTACTGGTACCATAATCTATGATTTTTTTTTCTGGAATTAATTTGATAGTTATATTTATGGTATTATGTCAAATAACAATTTTCTGTTATATTGCCCTCTGCAGGGTTTAGGGTTTTGCTGTTAGAATACCCACCATTCCTTTCCCTCTATTTCCCCTCCCTCCCTCTCTCGCTGCAACAATTAATCTCAACCAGGTATGCCTCTGCAAATTTGTTAAATATTACTTTCTTCTGTTTGTTCTCTCATTCTGTTTCTATGTAAATAATAAAGCATCATTTTTGTCTCTTTCAGGTATTTATATATGGCAAGAGGTCCTATAAGACACCTCCTAAATCTGTATTCCTCCAAGAACAAATTTTCTAGGGTTACAAGTTTTCTTCATTCCAATCGATTCCTCCATCATTTACACCCATTTGAATCCAGATTTTACCCTTCTCGTCATCCTCAAATTACCAACCCTACTCAATGTAAGCCATCTTACTTCACCCAATTTTCAGATTTTTACATTTTTCCATACTTCCGTGTACACACGACTTGCGCACTTTCGGACAATGTAAAAAAGGAGCCTGCTTCAAACTTATCAGAAAAGATAGAACGCAAACCCGAATGCGGTGGTGATGGATTTACAGAGAGGATAAATGAACTGGGAAATGAAGATATGGGGCCAGAACATGAAAGATTGAATTTTGTCCAGATAGCAAACCGTGATCCAGTGGAAATTTATAAAGATATTAGAGATGCTGTAAAGTCTGAAAAGCAAAGCCGGGCTGATTGGGATACTTTAACTGAGATTTTTAGGTCATTTTCCAAGTCCGGTTGGGCATCGAACCAGGCCCTAGCTGTTTATATTGGTGCCTCATTTTTTCCCACTGCTGTTCACAAGTTCCGTAAGTTTTTCTTCAAGAAGTGTAAGACTGATTTAGTCAAGTACTTGGTATCGTTTGGCCCTGGTGACGAGGCCGATAAGTTTTTGTTCCCTGTTTTTGTTGAGTTTTGTATAGAAGAGTTTCCAGATGAGATTAAGAGGTTTAGGAAAATGGTGGACTCAGCTGACTTGACGAAGCCACACACTTGGTTCCCTTTTGCCAGGGCAATGAAGAGGAAGATTATTTATCACTGTGGACCAACTAACAGTGGCAAAACATATAACGCGTTGCAGAGATTTATGGAAGCCAAGAAGGGAGTTTACTGTAGCCCTCTCAGGTTGTTGGCAATGGAGNCGTAAGTTTTTCTTCAAGAAGTGTAAGACTGATTTAGTCAAGTACTTGGTATCGTTTGGCCCTGGTGACGAGGCCGATAAGTTTTTGTTCCCTGTTTTTGTTGAGTTTTGTATAGAAGAGTTTCCAGATGAGATTAAGAGGTTTAGGAAAATGGTGGACTCAGCTGACTTGACGAAGCCACACACTTGGTTCCCTTTTGCCAGGGCAATGAAGAGGAAGATTATTTATCACTGTGGACCAACTAACAGTGGCAAAACATATAACGCGTTGCAGAGATTTATGGAAGCCAAGAAGGGAGTTTACTGTAGCCCTCTCAGGTTGTTGGCAATGGAGGTTTTCGATAAGGTGAACACGTTGGGGGTTTATTGTAGTCTTCTTACAGGGCAAGAGAAGAAGGATTTTCCATTCTCAAACCATGTTGCTTGTACTGTTGAGATGGTGTCAACAGATGAGCTGTACGATGTGGCCGTAATTGATGAGATTCAAATGATGGCCGACTCTAGTAGAGGTTATGCTTGGACTAGGGCATTGCTTGGGATGAAAGCTGATGAGATACATTTATGCGGCGATCCAAGTGTTCTGAATATTGTTAGGAAGATTTGTTCTGATACTGGGGATGAATTAGTAGAACAACATTATGAGAGGTTTAAGCCTCTAGTGGTTGAAGCAAAGACCCTCTTGGGAGACCTGAAAAATGTGAGGTCTGGGGACTGTGTTGTGGCATTCTCAAGGAGAGAAATTTTTGAAGTTAAATTGGCAATTGAGAAGTATACTAATCGCCGTTGTTGCGTCATATATGGTGCTTTACCACCTGACACTCGTCGACAGCAAGCTACTTTGTTTAATGATCAGGATAATGAGTTTGATGTCTTAGTTGCAAGTGATGCTGTAGGAATGGGTTTGAATTTAAATATCAGAAGGGTTGTCTTTTATAACCTTTCAAAGTACAATGGTGATAAAATGGTTCCAGTGCCAGCATCGCAGGTGAAACAGATTGCTGGAAGAGCTGGGCGTAGAGGAAGTCGCTATCCTGATGGACTAACTACTACATTGCATCATGATGATTTGGAGTACTTAATAGAGTGTTTAAAGAAACCTTTTGATGATGTTAAGAAAGTAGGACTTTTTCCGTTTTTCGAGCAAGTCGAGCTATTTGGAGCGCAACTTCCAAATGTAACATTTTCCCAGCTCCTAATGGAATTTGGTAAGAATTGCCGATTGGATGGGTCTTACTTTTTGTGCCAGCACCAGCACGTGAAGAAAATAGCTAATATGTTGGAGAAGGTTCAGGGGTTATCTCTGGAAGATCGTTTCAATTTTTGTTTTGCCCCTTGCAATATTAGGGATCCAAAAGCAATGTACCATCTTCTGAGGTTCGCTTCATCGTATGCCCAAGAGCTTCCTGTCAATATAGCAATGGGCATGCCCAAATGTTCCGCTTGTAATGATTCAGAGCTCTTGGATCTTGAGACTAGGCACCAAGTAGTGTCTATGTACTTATGGTTGTCTAATCACTTTGAGGAGGAAAGGTTTCCATATATTAAGAAGGCCGAGACAATGGCTACAGATATTGCTCACTTATTGGGCGAATCACTCTTAAAGGCTAGCTGGAAGCCAGAATCAAGGAATGCACGCAACCCAAAGCTGCAACAGAAGGATGGTTATCAGAGGCCGAGGTCACTGGTTAAGTTACAGGAAAAGTAAGTTGTACTACATTCTTTGCATTCTTTTGCTGTTTTCTGCGAGAATAATTATATTTGGAAATAAGCAAATTGGACGGACTTGTTTCCTAATGTAATATATTCCTTTTCACTTTCACATTTCAATGCATTTTCATTCGTCTTTTTGTATGATGTGTCTTTTCTTTACCATATTCTGTAGAAAAGATAGTTTTAATGCATTGAGAGTTATGGGTTTGAATAGAATATTCAGAACTGTTTTTCCTTTGAACTTTGAGAAAAGTGGTATAAAGGTTTTTCTTTTTGGTACTTTGTACAATTATCAGGGGCAAATTTTGTAGGAGTTTAATAAAGTTGTAATTGTCAAATAGGTATCTGTAGTTTCTTTTTATCACGTGCTGGTGTAGAGGAACTAAGTTATTTGAAGAGAACTTAGGAATATAAGGCCTTTTCTCTTTACCATTTTCAAGCCGTTTTCTGTCTTCGATTTTTCAAAACAGTGAAAACGCATTCTGTTTCCTATTTTCGAAAACACGTTTTTGAAAATAAGTTAAAAATTTATAAAGAAAACCCAAAACGACAAATTTGTTGTTTTGGGTATTTTCAGTTATAATCAAATCAAATTTTTCAAAACGCGTTTTTGATATTATCAAAACAATTTTTCAAAATATCGAAAAGAATACATTTTCAACAATCTCAAAATGGATACTCAAAACACAAAACTCAAAACACAAAATTGAAATATAAAGAGAATAGCCCCCAAGTGTTTTAACTCATCTAGAACTAGTATGGAATCATGGAATGCATAGACTGTCCTTTTGGTCATAGTGGGAGATAGGGTGATAGTGGGGTCTCTATAGAGAATCATGTTGTTCCGAAGAGTGATATTTTTAAGTGATTATTAGTCAGATTTGAAGAGGGTAAAATTAAGGGGATAGCAGTGTAACGACCAATGTCTTGAAAATCGGCTAAACATCACCAGGAAAAGGTAAAGGTCAATGGTCAAATCGAGCAAGTGGTCATAATTATTAAATAAATAAATGCAAAATATTTATAAGAGTGTAAAACTTGATGTATTGTTTTATTTATTAGACTATTTTTAACGAAGTGCACAAACATTTTCCTGAATTGGATTCTCATTTCCCTTACTTTGTCCTCATTGCGGTGCAACTGTTCAACAGCCATAATGTGTCAGTTTGTTCCACATCGGAAATTATCAATTGCCATGAGAGAAGGAAAGGCTATTAATAGAGCTGCCTCATGAGTGGAGTCAAATTGTAGGCATGCGGTCATTGCATGCATGTGAATTTTTGTTTTTTTTTTTCAAAATTTATAAATTGACCCTTGAAAACTTAGAGATCAGTCTCTGGTTCTCTGGTTTTCAATGCAATTTTATGACTTAAAGGTTTAAAATGTTAAAGGGCCAGTCTTTGGAACTAGTTCCCGGTTTTCCGGTCTAACCGGCAAGGACGTCAATTATCTCATGAAGTGTAATTTTCTTTGTTTTCACTATGTAAGCTTTCACGATAGCTATCTTACTGCACTTTCTCATCTTGCAAATACAATCATCTCTATGAACACCAGACTGAATCTTTCATTTATTTATCCCATGATTCAGAAAAAGGCATGAGAAGTCTTTGCCCGAACAGAGGCTGGAGAAGGTAGCTGCATAAAATTCTGGTCATAAGGTAAAATATGGTTCTCATGCTTCACAATTATTATTTTAATTGTAGTTTGCTTTAAAAGCATGTTTGGTTGGCTTATTCTTAAAGAGGGGCTCCAAATGTACGGCTTATGTTGGCTTATTTTGAATGTAGGTGTGTCCACATTGAAAATAAGCTGCAAATTTGTTGCTTATCTGTAGATAAGCCAACCCAAACATGCTCTTATTCCTTTATTTTATTTTTATTTTTATTTTTTGAAGCGAAAGACTTGGAATCCATGATTCATATAGTGTAGCTTTGCTTTAATTCATTAATGTTTTTGAGAACTAGCCAGTTGGAAAAACTAATCGATAATGGCTATTTGCTCTTAAGTATTGCTACTGAGTTCTAATCTTGACAATTCAAATACATAGAAAACATCTTGACAATTCAAATACATAGAAAACATACCTTCATTTTAAAGCGCATGGTAAGTGCCAGTTAATATTATTTGTGGAATTTTCAGCTATTCATTCTGAAACTGAGATGCAGCAATTGACAAATTGAGTGGATACATCACAATGTTTTTCCAATTCAATTACATTGGATAAGAAAGTAGTTAAGAGTACCATAACGAAAGTGGCAGAGGTGACTGGTTTTGTTAACAAACAGTTGCCTATCAAATATTTGGGAGTTCTACTTTTTGAAGCATAAAAAACACCCCTTTATGAAGTAGATTTTGAAAATTAGGGCAAAATTGGCTGGATGGGGCAAGCTATATTGTCACCAGGGGACAGTCAAGTTTCTGGACATATATCATGGGCTGCATGGAAAAAAATTCACTTTGTGCTTGGGTTAGGCATCCTTTGGAGGTCCCAATAGAAGTGCGTGACTCTCTTTATGGAAAAGGCTGGTAGCTGTGAGACAATAGCCTAAGAGTAAGAAGCATATTGCTTGGATATTGGGAATGGACAAATCTCATTTTGGCATGATCAATGGATGGGGGAACCATCCATTGCGATCACATACCCTATGCTGATTGCTCTTCTGGTAAAGTCTGTGATTTTATGAAAGAAGATGCTTGGGCAGTCAGTAAACTTCGAAGTGTATTGCCATAATTTTTGGTTAAACAGATAAAGAGGGTCCCAATTAATGAGTTCGGCATTGAACTTTTTCAAATGGCGAATTCTGTTCTAAATGCTGCTGGAACGAGTTAGAAACCAAAAGAGCATTCAACAACACTCCAAATTTTTATGGCATAAAGCTATGACACTACAAATTTCTTTCTTTTATTGGAAATTATGGCATCTTTGGTGGCCTGTTAATGACATTGTCCAGGTTGGATGTCATATTTCGTGGCATCTCAGTGCTAGTGTTGACTTCCTAAAACAGCTACTGAAAGGTGTTACCCACCTATTTGTGCAGATTGAGGCCTTCAGTGTCTGGAAGAATTTTGCTGAGACATTCCAATTAGCTCAATGCTGCAAGATGGTGTTAAACTCTTTCAAGCTAGGAGATTTTCTGGGCAATTTGTTGGTATGGTTTTTGTTCAAGTCTTAGTACCTTTATTTGTGTTGTGTTTTATCTGGACGTAGTTCAAGCAGGATTGATAGCCAAGAGAAATTGGAATTGGGATATTAGTATTGCCGCTCATCTTGGTGTTGGATGCAGGAGAGTAACACCCTTTGCCTAAATTTGTTTAAATGGATTAAACCTAGACGGTGAGTTTTAAACTAAATACAGACGCTGTAAGGCACCTACGGGACAGGCTGCAGAAGGTAGAATGTACGAAGGCAAGAAGGAATCATGGTTACTAATTCTATAATGAGTGTACTAGCTTTGTGGCTGAAGTAAAGGCATTACTTAGAGGGTTGGTATTGTGTAAGCAAAGAAATATTAAACCAATACAGGTTGTGTAGATTCCTTAAGTTTAGCTGGCATTGTGAAGAAAAAAGGAATTGGGCATTGGGATGTAATCTGTCTACTGGAAGGAATAATTTTGTTAAGCCAAGAATCGAATGGATCTATTATGTATGTGTGTAAAAAGGCAAATACTGAAGCAGATTGGTTTTGCAATAAAGGATATAGTTCCAAGTTAAGCAGAATCGTGGAGAGAAATAATTTACAAGGGAAAATAAATTGGGATTCTAAAAAGGGTCAGCTGAGTATCTCCTAGATAAGGACTAGAAGAAGCAAAAAAATCAACTTTCTTTGTTAAAATTCAGGAACCATTAATGGAAGGATGAAAAAGTCCTGACGATATTGTTGTATTGAGGCATGGAAAATGTTGGGACAAATAGCCACAGATTCAGATTGAAGAGACTGATGCAGATGAAACAAGAGGTTGATAACTCCACTGAATAAGATGGAAGTGAATGAGGACACTATCTTTTTAGATGACTATGCCCTGATTAAATGATTGCTTAGTGTGATTTTTTACCATATAAAGTGCTGGGTGTACTGTGTGTGCCTGTGATAAACATTATATATGCTTATTTTATAATACATCTAGGATGTACTTGTATGTTCTTTGATTGTATGCTTCTCCTATAAATATAATTAGGTGTGATATCACTAGGGTGTGATTTAACTTTCTGCTTGTGTTTATCTTACACTTCAATTGCTATATAATCTATGATTGTGGTTTTTGCTTGTTTGGGTTTCATTACAAGTTCCTTATAATTAAAGGTCAAATGTCAACATAATTTAACCCACATTTTTGTTGGACTTACAACTACTATCCAATTATCCACCACTCATTTTTATCACATTATAATTTAAGTATCATGTAATGAAACCTAAACAAGCACTTAGTTGTTCGACTTGGGTGTGCTCTCCTAAGAAACTTATATCTTGTAATGGGTGTTAGTTCTCCCAATTTAATCTTTGCAAAGATAAACTTTATGCCTATAGGCTTTAAAATTGTAAGGGGAGTAGCACTTCTTAGTTTATGTTTCATTAGCTCCTCTTGTGCTTTTGAAGGTAAGGCCCCTCTGTCTTTCACTTGATTATTAATTTACAGGTTGGGGATGGTGCCGAACTCCCCATCAATGGTTAAGCAGGAGACTAAAAAACTGGAGCTCAAACATAAGAGGGATTTAAGAAAAAAGTATTATATACGCATCTGTTATGTCTTTGCCCGTTTCTAAAATTATTTTTTTATGCAACCATAATGTCATCTTGCAATTTCTTTTTCTGACTCTGAAATCTGCTTCAGTTGAGACACCATAAAATCTGAACTTCAGTAAAAATCAGGACTTTTCAGATCATTTGGGATCGTTCTGGATTTATGTTTTGAGTATAATTATTTTGCAGGTAATTTGAATCAATGCATGTTGGACATTGTTGCCTTGCTTGGAAAATGTTCTCTGCTCAAAACTGGCCAATGAAGCATTTTCCCTGACATAGAAAATGGTTGAGTTACACTTTGCAGAGTTACCTGGGAGGAAAAAAAAGAAAAGAAAGCCCCTCACTTCATATTGGTACATTGTGATCCAACTGATTTTGCTTGGAATTTTTGACAATTTTGATCTTAAAAGATTGTACACTTAATCTATGGAGGAAACATTTTGATAGTTGTAAGAAATTTGGATCAGATTTCAATTGATTTGTTGTATTTTAGAATTACTTGGTTCAGTTTGTAACCATGATAGAATATCCTATAAGCCATTGTGTTACATAGTAGACGGATATGTTGGTGCATTGACAGTTTCCTTTTATTCTGTAGTTTGTATATTATGTCGGTTAATCGTTCTTTAGGCTATTAGAAATTTGACCTTTTAAATTTCCTCTTCGATGGAGATTTTGAGGGTGGTGAACATGTTGATATTACTTTTACAGACATGGTAACTATGATGAAATTTTCATAAGCTATATTTGCAGTTATAAGAGTTGAGCTACTGTAAGTGCTGCACGACATGTTCATATGTTTTGTAGCATTTATGGATTGTATTCCTGGACGTTATTGAACATTATAGTGAACAAGATTTTGACTCTCTGTCCCTACATTTATTTCTGAACTTCATTGATGCAATCTATTCGGATTCGATTATTTGTAATAGTGGTGAGGGCAACTAAATGTGTTGACAATAATGAGTAGTTGTATTGATACGTTGTTGAAATTAAAGTTTTGATTTTGATTGGACAATAGAAGTAACATTTTAAGTTACTCAAAATGTTTGCCAAACAGAGATTGCAGAATATTATTTCAACGGTTGTGCCGAGTGAAGATGATTTAACATTTCTTAGTATTTTTTCACACTGTCACCATGCTAATTCTGGTTATTTATTTTCTACGCAGCTTGGTCCATTTTTATCCCTCACGGAACGCATGATATTAATGGTTTGTTTGAGTCCTATTTTTTTGATAACAAACTCCGTAATTAATTTTTTGAAGAACGTTTGATTGAAAGCAAGGAAAAGATTTGATTTTTATTGAAAAAATGTATGGTAGAAAATGAGTTCTAGAAAAATGAGTTTTTAGAAAATGGTGATCGAACGTGGGCTAAATGTCAATTTAAAGAAGTTGAAAAAGAACTTTTGAATCCATTTGATTAATTATATAATAGTGTATTTTAAAATAAAGTTAATTTAACATCATTTCTTTAAATCTCTTTCGAAAAGAGAATCTCTTTTAAAAATTAGTTTTTAAATATCAATTTACGTAATTTTTTGGTCACCTCTTTGATTCTCGTCCAATTTTTTGAATAATCATGTTACGTTAACATTATGGTTGATATAATATCGCATGATATTTTATCGTTAGACTGTTTAAAATACGATCAAAAATTTCACTTTATCACAACTTATTAATACCATCTGTCAACACTTTTTTTTTTTTTTTTGTTAAAGTGACTTTATCCTTTTTTGATCTCTTAAAACATTTAACTAATTAGGAACTATGTATGTAAGCAAATATGTTAGCAAACGTAACATTTTCTCCGGACTTGCCCCTTAATTATATATATAACCGTACTACAGTACCCATAAAATGTGACAACTGGAAAATGTTTGATTCTTTTAAGCTTATATATGTAACTTATTTAAAATAAGCACTTAATTAGGTATATTCAAGTTAAATACTAGTTTTTTAATCATTAAATGTAGGGCTGCACAAAAAAATCGCAAAATCGTAAATTGAATCGAAGTCGTTGGTTTGAAACCATTGGTTTGGGTCCATGTGAACCCGCGATTTTTTTTTTCTCTCTCAAACCAAGCCGACCAGTTTCAAAATAATTTGGTTAAGTTTTCAAATTTTAAAATCCGTAAAAAATCAAACTGAACTGCATTTTTTTTAATTAAAAAAATATTTATATTAAATTATAAATNAAGCACTTAATTAGGTATATTCAAGTTAAATACTAGTTTTTTAATCATTAAATGTAGGGCTGCACAAAAAAATCGCAAAATCGTAAATTGAATCGAAGTCGTTGGTTTGAAACCATTGGTTTGGGTCCATGTGAACCCGCGATTTTTTTTTTCTCTCTCAAACCAAGCCGACCAGTTTCAAAATAATTTGGTTAAGTTTTCAAATTTTAAAATCCGTAAAAAATCAAACTGAACTGCATTTTTTTTAATTAAAAAAATATTTTTATTAAATTATAAATTCTCATACATAAATTTTATTAAAGTATAGTTTTTAAAATTTAAAGTATACTAACTTAACCATGCATAACAAACAAGTCATTAAGTCATTGTCATTAATATTTAATTGAGCTTTCGTTAAAAAAAAAGTAGTTAGACCCATAATGACAAAATGAATTGAATGTGAAATTATGAATGTTGTCCAATTAAATATGCAATTACGCATTTGCAAAAACACAAACAAACCAAAATTACCAAGCCCTAGCTCCCTCCCTCTATCCTGTGCGCCGACTCACGCCACACAGTGCCAACTTGAAGCTTGTGACCTGCCTATCATCAATGTCGTTTCTCCACTGCTGCCTACATTCACTGACCGTGACTCTGAATTTGAGCATATCCCTTATTTTCCTTGTGTATTGAAACAATTTTTTTCATAATTTGTTTATACAAGAGAATTAAAAATCGAGATCAAAACACATATTTTTCTCTCCCTAGGAACGTAAAAGAAGACGTATAACTGATTTGAATAGAGAATTTTGAATGAATTTCTCTTTCTATTTTCTTTATTTTTTTCCCTTAATTTTGAATGAATAGTGGTATTATTTAATATTTTAATTGGGATAAAGATAGTAGATAAAATGCAGACTTGATCATTTAGTTTTGTGTGCTTGTGCGTGCACTCTAGTTTAGTAAATGTAGAATGGTGTAATTGTTTATCTTGTTTTAAGACCTCATTTGTGTATATTTCAGCAAATGAATATACACCAGTAAAAATGCAATACATGGTATAAATTTACCCTTATTTTATTGAAAATCCACGAGTGGTTAGATTCTTGACTCCTTTAGAAGTTCATTGAGTGGAAAAATGGTTGATGCATTAATATGCACGAAGAATTGATTACATAGCAACAATGAACCTATAGTGTTTCGTCAATATGTGGATGAGATCATGGGCGAATCCAAGGATAAAGTTCAGCTAGGGCGGACTTTCAATGTTGGCCGTTGACCGTAGACCATGTAATACCGATGACACTTATTAACCCTAAACTCTAAATTCCTAAATCACAGTCTCAATTGATTTTTTAACCCTAAAACCTAAATTCCTATACATGAATAATAAATTCTCAAATCACAGATTCATCAATCATATATTCACAAATCACAATTCTCATTTGAATGCCAAATTGTCGATTAACTCATTATTTATAGAATATAAATCATTATTAATGGTACATCCAGAGTGTAACTATCTACACATAAATCATAAATTTAAAAAAAAAGACTTGGAAAAAGAAAGAAAAAACAGATTGGATCAGTGAATTATTTGAATGGTCCATTTATTTGAATTGCACAATCAATAATAAAGAAACTCGATTAAAGAAAAATTGTACACACCTCGTGGGTATAGCTCTTGAGGGAACGGTGAAAGCCCTGCTTAGCCCAAGATCCGCAATCTTGAGGATCCCTTTTTCCTTATCAACAAGTGGATTCTGGGGTTTGAGATCCCGATGGAGGACACATGACTGTGGCAATGTGCCACCCCCTTGCAAAGCTGGTAAAGAAAACTCTGGATGAGAGTAGGCGGCAAACACTCGTCAATTGTCTCCCTCCTCGTCCTCTGTCGGTTTTTGGTTTTGTGGGTAATGGAAATGAAATTGCAATTTGCAAGCAAAAGCTGCAAAACTCATGGATTGGGCTGGCCTGTTGGGCCTTATTTTATTTTTTTTTTTAAAAAGGCCCAAACAATCATTAAGAAAGAAAGGAAAAAAAAACATCTTCTTCTTCGATCTTTCTTCCCCGGCGGACGGCGAGTGGAGCCTTACTTGAAGAAACTCCCGGCGGATCCAACACGGGCGGCCGCGAGGGCTGGCCAGGTGTTGGATCCGCCCCTGGATGAGATAGAAGCATTGAGAAATCTGTCGAATGTGACATTTATTTTCTATTATCAATTTTAATATTTCATGCATATTGTTTATTAATTGTTTGTTAATATCATTAATAAAGACTAATAAATATTTTGATATTTGCATATCATACAGAGGCAATCATGTGTTACAATAATGGATATTGATCCAATTTTTATCAAATGAGATATTAGTACTCTTGTACTTATTCTGATATTATTGCTTGTAAAATCTAGAGTGTCTGTTGTTAGATGCTAACTTGATACTATTTTTTTGTCTTTTTATTTATATATCGAATTTTAAACAAATATGAATGTAATTTAACATTTAATATTATTAGTTCTTGCTTAAATGTATATGTTAACTTGTTT